>JZLH01S0057544.1:50634-92059 GCA_001188425.1 Eucidaris tribuloides | reverse complement strand
CTGCATGCACCGGTACGGCGAGTCTGAGCTAGGGAACTAGCTAGCTGTACAACCTGGCCGACGAATTTGTGACGCAAAAACTCCTGGAATGGGGGATGGAGGATTTGGTAGACATTTTCAAGGGTAAGTTAAGACTGCAGTAGGTCTATATTTATGAGAATATCTGATTCAAACATACGAAACTCGTATACAGTGGCGTACCGTGGGTCAACTCATTGGGGGGGCACCCAGTCGCTCACCCAAATTGTATTTTCAGATGATGAATTTAATGCGCCATGCACGCCAAGCGTGTAGTATATACTGAAATGCTAGGTTTTCTTGTTAAAGTGTACCCATTAACCAATTTTGTGGTAATTTTGTAATAAATCGTCATTTTTCACGGTTATTTTTACAGGAAATATGTTTGCATGTATGTCTTGATTAGTTAAGAAAACTTTCCGCGAGCGAGCGTAGCGAGCGAGCGGTTTGAAAAATTTTGAAAAGTGTAAGAAGAAAACTCGCCTTTTGAGGTGTGTTCTTTCTAAGTAAATCAGAATAATTTAAAACTGCAATGTGAGCACAAATGGAATTGTGCAGGTAGCAAATCGCCATTTTCATGTTTATTTTACAGTAAATATGTGTTTGCTATGTATGTCATGATTAGTCGAGAAAACATTCCGCGAGCGAGCGTAGCGAGCGAGCGGTTTGGAAAATTTTGAAAAGTGCAAGGAGAAAACTGGCATTTTGTGGTGTGTTCTTTCTTAGTAAATTGAAATAATTTAAAACTGCAATGTGAGCACAAATGGAATTGTATAAATGTTTATTCGGGCCCGTAGCCAGGTGCATAAAAAATGAAGAAAAGGAATTTTCGACAGGGGCCAGTGAACCTATTTTTTTGCTTGGTAGGGCTGACCATTCTAACGGGTGGAGTCCAGGGGCCCCGTCTTAGAATCTCCAGGTGGGGGTCAGGGGGCGGAGCCCCCTGAAGTTCTCGAGTTCTAGAAGTTTCACAAGGCCATTTTGATTCTCTGCTAACCCCTTTTTTTGTTAAATGGATAGTCAATTACAGCTAAAAATCCCCCGCTTTCAAACCTTTTGGCACTTCCGAAGCTATAACTTTTTTTATTCTTAAATCCTGATAGGAGGTTATTTTCTAAAATGGTGATAATTTGTTGGGGGTTAGGGGCGGAGCCCCCTGAAGTGAGTTCCAACAATTTGTGAGCTCATTTTGACCTTGTGATAACACTATTGTTTTGTGAAATGAACAGTCAAAACTAATTAAAAACAACCCGCTTTCAATCTTTTTTCACTTCCTACGGAATATTTTTTGTATCATGAACTGCATAGGCCTATAAAAGTTAATTTCAAAACATAGTAATAGTTATGGGGGTCAGGGAAGGAGGCCCTGGAAGTTCATGAGTTTCAGCAGTTTTATGAGTATATTTTGACCCTCTAACATTTTCTAATGAACATTCAACAGTAATTTTCCAAAACATCTGATTATACGTTCTTTTGAAAAAAAAGTGTACCTTTCAGATGAGGGAGGAGCATACGCACCTGAAGCAACCCCCTGCGGCTACAGGCCTGTTATTAAATTCATATAACCCTATCTGATTTGAAATTTATGCTTTATGGGATGATCTCAATTTAATTTTGTACTGAGGAATGCAGAAAAACACACATGCAAAAGGTATGTCAGGCAGGTGATGGATTTTGGAGGAGGAATTTCTACACAAAATTGTTTGATTTTGATAAGTGTATCTGCATACTACCTCTGCTATCGCTGGTTTGAAGTAAGTTATATAGGTAACCCTGCGAGCGAGCGGTATTGAAGCTAAAATAATTCATTTGGGGCAAAGGGGAGAAGTCGTAAACTCATTCCGTTGCGCATTCTGGCTTTCTGAAATCGAACCCTAAATTTGCCCGACCAGACGAGGAAGCTTCCATAATCACATTAAGTTCCTTCAACAATTTGAGCACTGTGACGAACAACAAACATTCTTGTTCATAAAAAAATACATGTTTATATTTGACACAAAAGATGTATCTATGTTCCGAAACATTTCAACGACTGATAACCAAAACAATCCCAACACCAGAAAACACTCGTCATAGATTCCATATGAGCGGTTAGATCTCTGATCAGCTCACTATATTCCTCTCGATAAGAGTGACTTCACTTCATCTGGATGTTTAGTGAAATACACAAAAAGTGCTGAACTGTACGTGGCATCTCTGTCATTATTTATGATATGAGACCCGAACATTCACATTGTGTGCACGATACGCGGCCACTTTTAATAGACGCACAGAACTATAGGCCTATATTACGCAGTTTTCAATAAGTTTTAGATAAAAAAAAACAAGTTTGCTTAACATAAGGACATGTAGTCTCATAAGTCTATTTCAAAAGGTGATTTAAGACCAATGTCTAACTCGGTTCGCCCCAGCTCTTCTTTTTCTTTTTCTTTCCTTTTTTTCTTTTCGGGTTTTTTTTTTTTTTTTTTTTTTTGCGCCGATTGGGGGGGGGGGGGGGGGGACACCGTTGCCCGGCCCGTCCCCGCCCCCGTCAGTTACGCCACTGTAGTAAACTTTGTATAACTAAACTGTGTTCCTTTCTTATTTCTGTGGCTACGTCAAATATACATCTCTGAGGACTTTCATCACTTACAAGAGTTACAAATTTGGCAGAACATGGGAAATATAATTTTTGTTTGTTTGAAAAGTATTTATTTTCTGCATTTCAATAACATTAAATGAATAGCATATAACAAAATTACAATATTATTGGTAATACAAATAATCATTGAAATAATACAAAACTACACAAATTGCATTTTATACATTACATAAACAGAAAAACAGTTATGATGATCATAGTTTATACGACCTGGGTATATTACGGATTACGTTACATGACAGAATAAGTGCAGAAGGACGCCGCCATAAGCTGGGCTTGAAAGGACGGACGACCAGAATACATGTATATGGGTGTTTCAATTTGTCTATTTTTAGATAATGAATATTAGATATGGGAAATATAATGGGAAATATAATTTTTACTGCATGCCTGCAGCGTGCCTAATGCAGATTGATGTACTTTGGCTTTAAAGATACTGTTAACATTAGGCTATAGAACCCCCCCCCCCAAAAAAAGAGTAAAACGTTGATATCTTACCGTGATATATTGGCACATTAATTAATGAAATTATAGAGTACGTAAGAACAATAATATTTATTATTGAAGGTGTAAGCGTAGATGAAACAAATGATCATTTTGATTTAAAGGTAAATGACATGATTTGGGGTAGTCATCAACTTGGGGTGAAACTATTCTAGAATTAAGTAAACGGTGCAAAACCACTGTGAAAATTTGGTAGTCAAAAATTGACTCAGTTCTAAAATAAGTTCCGTCTGTATGCCTTGTGACAGATATATCTGTTGTGTATAAGGTTCTACGGGAGATATTTTTATCGGGGCACGAGAAGAACTATGTTCACGCTTGATTCGGCTTAAACAAAATTAACAAATTCAAAATAAATCCTTCCAGCCAGGATATACAATCCAGCTGGTGTATCCATTGATATATCTTTCAACCAGTTTGGTTCAAGAGGCATTTTTTGTTTTTCCCAATCATGTCACTGCCCTAAAATATTGCAATACATGTACCTACAAATCATTGAAGAAATAGAACAGTTTAAGAAAGTAACTGGACCAAGAAGGAATAAAGATAAAACGATACTGATGTGGAAGGGAAAATATGCTTTATGAAAAAAGTTTCTTAACTTGTACTGTGCCAAGACGGGGTGAGCCCGGTGAGGGGAGAACAAAGAATAAATTATAGTAGATCACACGTCTGCCAAGAACTTCTTGCAAAGTAATTGTAGTCCTAAGCACAGTAATTCACCATTTGTTATTTTCTCCTAAATTATGACACTGGTTCGACTTCGATGTACGCCGGATTTTGTTTGTTTTCAAAGGAACTTCGTTTTCCACATGCCTATTTTACTGCACCGTATATAATCATATGGACCGGCCGGTTAATTTTGATCGCAAATTTCAATGCAAGACGTGGATGTTTGCGACTGAGATGCCGGATAAACAATTTTTAGTATGAGAAGTATGATCTGATTCTGAACGTTTATTTCATTTTTTTTTTCAAGTCACATATATTTCCAAGTATTTCAGGATTTTCCCGTGATGGATGAAAGTCGAGGACCAAGAGGTGAGTAAAAGCTAAAAGCAGGGAGTTCGGTGACTTTTTAATTTTGTTTTAGAAACACGACCAGTTTGGTACCATTCTAAAGCTTGAAGAAAGAGAAATTCATAGCTGGCCAAAATATTGTGATATCATTACACAATTATTTTTTATAATTATTTTTGTTCTCTTCAAGTACAAAAATATTCTGTCAACAATGCGCTGCTTAGTGCTGAGACTAGCAGCATAACAAATTAGTGGAAAATAATCCCCACACTTCAAGCTTTCAGGTGGTACCAGTTTTCTATAGGTTTTTTTGCCTCCTTCATTTTCAAATCGGACAAAAACTAGAAAAAAATGACCCGGTTCTGTAGATTTTATACACAGTTCAATGGAACATTTTTGTGTACTGGCAGATATGATTTTGATAAACAGGATTTCACCGAACTCCCTACTAAAAGAACATTTTGTATGCAGTTCGGGAATTGACGTTGGCCCCATTGCTTGACATCGGTGTAAGTGATGATGACGTTGCACAGACTGCTTGGACTTTAGAACAAGGACAACGTCGGGGAAATGAAATTTGTAACTGTAAATAATTGTAATTATTAGTGAATTTTCAGTAAATTATGATTGCAGATACTGTAATGTGTAGTTGTAACTAAGTGTCATTAATTAAAGAAATACAACAGATAATTTACGCACATTTATCAGAATAGTAATTCTGTGAGTGTGAGTGTGAGTAATGTTGTTAGACCGAAGACTTTGACCTGTTTTTGTGTAGATCTACGTGGTGGTTTTCAGGGGTTATCGGACTATATTGACAGGTGTTTTACAGGAATTTATATCACAGGCCGAAAGTTTTCGATCTGTACAGTTTCTGCAAAGTAGAAACCCTGATCAAGGACGGAAAACATCTAATTTTACACCATTTGTAACTTTGTAGAAATCACAGCAAACCTGTACTTTAGGGGACCGGGTAATGTAAGTACAATATAAGTTTGAAATACCGTTCATAATCATTCTTGACATGTTTTCACATATCTGCTCTCTCCAATCCTTGTTCATTTGATGAAAATAACGTACATTTCGGACGAAAATATTGGCCAAAATCATGAGTGGTGCACCGATTGTTTCGTATGCGGCGATCTTCACGCTGCGCTACTAGCGGTGCACAGAATTCATGACAACTCCACCCTCGGACAATTTGACCCCGGATAAACCGACCCTACGCTAACTCGAGTTATCCCGGGTCGAATTGTCTTGAGGGTCGAGTTGTCACGAATTCTGTGCACCGCTAGTAGCGCAGCGCGAAGACCGCCGTACAATCGCTGCACCACTCGTGATTTTGGCCAATATTTTCGTCCAAAATATACATTATTTTCATCAAATGAACAAGGATTGGAGAGAGCAGATATGTGAGAACATGTCAAGAATGATTTTGAACAGTATTTCGAACTTATGTTGTACTTACATTACCCGGTCTCCTAAAGTACAGGTTTGCCGAAATCACTCCCACTAACCCACCTCAGTCATGCTTATCAAATTTTCATCCTAATTTCACCATTAAAATAATAGAAAATGCGAAAAACTTACCGAAAAGTATTCCTCGGGACCTCTACAGTTCCTGTCTGTGATATGTTCGCTGATGACAAGCTAGGCACACCACGGCATGACTCTACGCCACCTAGCTTTGTCATCAGCGAATGGAAGCTTTAAAACTAGATCTAAAGAATTTCTTCCGTTTGTAATACTCATTTCAAGTCATTCTATTTTTGCACTTTTTAGGCATCATGTCTGGAATTGATCTCAACACAAACCACTTGTTTGAGAAATACACCATTGAAGAAATCAGGAAACTTGAAAAGGACACACGGTGAGTATAATCATTCTGATTGATTCCAACATACATGAGTAACAATGTACTTGGATTTTATAACATAACATTTTGTGAAATTTTCATAGAGTACTCACAAGTACTCATTCATACCAAGAACCATCCCAGAGTGGAATGCGTTACCATTGGCAGTCATAGACATTCAAAACAAAGACACATTTAAAACAGCCGTTCTCCACAGCATCCAGGAGCAAAGCAACTAATTTCAACTTCTCTTGCAGCGCTTTCAACATCTGCGCACCCCCTGTCCGGTTGGCCCCTGCATTTGGGTGTTGGACAGTATTTCTGAAGAAGAAGAAGAAGAGAAGGATCAGGGATTGTCCTATATGGGGATTTAATCAGTCTTTCAAAAATTGTAACTCTTGATTGAATAGATTATCTAAATTTGCTCAAACTGTCACTGTCGAGTTCCTCTAGCTTTTCTGCACTCACTGTACTCATGTCTGGGAAAAGTTATACGAGTTGTAGAAGTTTCCCCAAACTTAACCTTATCACTCTGCATGGCAGGCAACAATGGATGTCATTTTCCAATCACAATGTATCAGTCATGTGATTTAAAAGAGGAAACTGAATATTTGTGTAAGAGAAAATATTCAATTTTGCCACAGTAGTAAATGATAGCCACTTTAAGAAAATCATACTTGCTCTGTAGAGGAGTTGTAGGTGTGGTCAAACCTCGGCATTACAAAAAGTTAAATGTAAAACATTGGTGATAAAGCTTTTTGCCATACACACACCACAGCAAAGTTGAATATAGAATTCAGGTCTGAACAAACAAATATCAAGGAGTTTACAACGGTATATTTTAATATTCAATCAATATTCAAAGTTGACTTACAAGTTATTTCTTATCTTACTTCACTCTTTATCAATTTAGTGCTGACATTGAGAAAAAGAAAGAAGAGCTGAGGCAGATGGTTGGGTAAGTGTTGCATGATTGACAATATAATTTTGAATATATTGTCTCATTGGAAATTTGATTTTCACTGGTTTGCAATCTAGTTGTTTACATTGTTACAATGTTTTAACAGAAACTAATATTACATGCAAATATACAAATAGAAAAATTTGACCCTTTGCCCCCCAAAATATTAGACAGACCAGCACAACATATACCCTAATTGATAGAAAGCATTCCTGTTGAGTGAAATTGACTTGAAGTGCTAGGGAATAGATGAGACTGTTCACATGAGATCAATCTTTGTTTGCCAGACAAAGGTATATTGAAAACTATTAAAGGAAAAAAAATCCATCCCAACAAACCTTCAGTCTCATCTTGATAGTGTATTAGACACAAATGCACTATATTTCCTTGGTACAGTGTGAAAGATTCAAGCTAAATTGCTGCCAGTTTTGTACAAAGTGAATCTTGTAATAATAGTTCAAATTATCCATTTTCATGTAGTATGTGTATGTGGATTTGCAGTCTTAAACCAGTTAGCACTGGAATTCTGTATTTATCTAATTACGTAAAAATTGATGTAGAGTACACAGATAGTGATCTGGAAAGCTGATATATTGATATTCAGTTGTGTTTACTGCTTTATTGCAGGAAAAAAATAGTGAGAAACTGCTAAATTACCATTCCCCATAAAAAAATTTTAAAAGAACACTTCATTAAAAAGTTGAAATAGATTGTGTTATCACGTATATGAACTGCAACCAAAATATTTCTGCTATCCTTGAAAATGATTTAGTTCCATTACAAAACTAACTTCTGTTCCATTGTGTTGCATAATCATATTTTTCCAGTGAACGTTATCGCGATTTGATCGAGGCTGCTGATACCATTACGGATATGAAGAACTGTACTGGCAAGGTAAGAAAATGTATAAAGTAGCAGTAGCCTTTGTGTTTGTGGTCGGATTTAGAACTGTGTGTGTGATGTGAAATTTGTATTCTTTTACAACTGGATCATGGAAAAGGAACTAACTGTGTTTATTTTACTGCTTACATTCAGGAGTATTGATTTGTGTAAATGATGAAATTTCCACTTTATGTGGAAAATACAGTAAGCTTATATTTTCAAAGGTTGCAAGTTTTCTAGAGGGTAAATGTTGAACTACATTCCCCCTACAACTAAATTCCCCCTCCCCCGAAAAAAGATTAACCAAATTCTCCTTTTACAGTGCTCTAAATATGTCAAACCTCCTGGGGTTAAAGGTTAGTGACATAATAAGGAACACTTGAAAATGCCACAAGAACCAAATCATTTGAAATATATACCAAATCATTTGAAATATATACCAACTATATACCAGCTGGAGTAGATCTCCCAGCTGGAAGGATTTGTGTGTAATTTGTTTACTTAAGGAGAATCATATATTTTATCGGGGCACGATAAATGTAATCCCCATAGAAGGCTACTCTACAAATTTGTCTGTTACAAGGCATACTGATTGACATTATTTTAAAATGAGTCAACTTTTGACTGCAAAATTTTCACAGTAGGGTCCCTGCATACATTTAGTTTACTTGATTCTAGAATAGTTTTTACCCCAGGTTGAGGACTACCCCCAATTATGTAATTTATCTTTAATATCTTTTTATGCAGATTGTGAATGCAATTCAAGACATGCAGAAGCATTGCATTGCCCTTCAGAAAACACACTTCACCAGGGGAATCAGCTCCTCACCAAGGAAAGCAGCCACGTCTGAGTATGTTAGAAAAGATTTTTAAAAAAATTTTTTGTTTAATTTTTAGCTCACCTGAGCCGAAGGCTCAAGTGAGCTATTGCGATCGCTTTTCGTCCGTCGTCCGTTGTTCGTCGTTCGTCGTTCGTCGTGCGTCGTGCATAAACTTTTACACATTTTCAGCTTCTTCTTCTAAATGCATGATTGGATTTAGCCCAAACTTGGCAGGAATGAGCCTTAGGGGGTGGGGATTCAAGGGTCCTCAAATGGTACACCTGGCCCCCCTGGGGGCCCAGGGCCAAAAGTAGGTAGTTTTCAAACATCTTCTTCTCTAGATCCAGAAATAGTTTAGTTAAGCCACTTTGTGTGTAGATACCTCAATATGTGCTGAATTATTGTTCCTCATGGCAATGCCCAGGATGGCCCCGTTTGGCCCCTAAGGGGGGCAAAAGTTTGGGGGTAGGGCCCTATGGGAATAATTCACATTCACATCAATAGATTTAGACCAAACTTGGTGGGAATCATCCTCAGGGGGAGTGGATAGAGGGTTCCTGGAATGGTACACCAGGCCCCCCTGGGGGGCCGGCAGTGGACAGGGCCCATAAGGGCCCAAACTAGGTAACTTTCTAAGCAAAAGCCCATTTGTAACGCAAACTTGGTGGTAGATGCATAACAGGGACCTCAATGTTATTTGGGGTCAAAGGTCACATATGTAGTCAAAGGTCAAATGAAGTCAAATGATAGAATATACCTTGCAAGTTTCCTCTTTGGTTGGTATTGGCCCATTTGTGACTAACTTGGATGGTAGATGCTACATGTATAGTGACCTCAATGTTAAATTGGGGTCAAGGTCACATAAGTAGTTCAAGGGTCACATATTAAGATACTAGGGTGTGCCTTGTTTTGATTAAAACGGATGTTAGAATTTGATTTAACTTGGCAAAATGAGATATATGGCAAGGGGATGCAAAGTTTTCCAACTGGTTCATTTGACTACGTATGTTTTTTATATGGGTACCATAGAGAGTTTGCGAGACCTCAGGTGAGCCTCGTGCCCCCCGGGGCTCTTGTTAGTTTTTGTTTCATGTTAAAGGTCAGTGACATGATCGGGAACACTTGAAAATGTCTCAAGAACCAAATGAGTTGAAATATATACCAACTATACACCGGCTGGAGTGGATATACCAGCTAGAAGGATTGTCTCTAATTTGTTTAATTAAGGAGAATCAAGCATGAACACTAATTCTATCGGGGCATGATAAAAATAGGCCCTATAGAGAGCCACACAGCAGGTTTGCCTGCCACGAGGAATATTGACATTAGTTGTTTTAGAATGAGTCAACGTTTGACTACAAGATTTTCACAGGAGAATCCTTGCATAGTTTACTTGATTCCAGAGTAGTTTCAGCCCACGTTGAGGACTACCCCCAATCATGTCATTTACCTTTAAAGGGCAGTGACATGATTTGGAAAAGTAAAAAATGCCCCAAGAACCAAATAAGTTGAAAACATATACCAATGTATTCACCAGCTGGAGTGTATCTCCTGGCAGGAAGGATTTGTCTTGAATTTGTTTACTTGTGGAGGCATTCAATTACCAGTATTTAATTAATCTGGTGCCCTGATAGAAGTTGATCCCATACAAAGCTAAACAGCAAATTTTCCAGTCACAATGAGTACTGATAAAGATTGCTTAAAAAGTACTTTAACATTTAAAGATTGTGTCAGGAATGTTTCAAGTCCATTACAGTTCGAACTCGATTAACTGGCCACGTTGGGACCAGCAGCCATCCGGATAAGTGATATGGCCGGATAAGAGAGATAATGTAGGGGGAGGTATACATGCCATAAGTTGTTGTATAAACAACCCAAAGACCATGCACAAATTGCAACAGACCTCCCACAAGTGATACTTTATTTATTCTTCCCTGATACCCAGCCGGTTCTGTGTACACTTCTGATAAAGGTGTATCAATTACAGGCAATGACTGATAAGTCCATTGTCCGGATAACAAAGATCTCCATATAATCGATGGCCTTCTAATCGAGGCCAAACTGTACTTCCCTTCATTATCAATACCAAACGGTAGTTTAGTACTTACAAATGGTGTGTTGAAAGTTGGAGATCCATATGTCATGAATTTGTTGTTTTATGAGAAAAACTAATAACGACATGTTACCAGAATGTTGTTCTTTCTGTGAGTTAAAATTTTGCCCAAATTGCGAATCGCGGTTATGTGTACCGTCGCAAGACCAGCGGAGTGCACTGATTGATTAAACGGCTAACCTCCGCGCGACCTTCGGCTAACGGCTGATCGGACAATTTTGGAATGGCCCGTGCACGTCGACGTCACAGATTTTTTTTTTTAAAAGACTTCAGAGTCATTTGAAAAAGGATGAAGTTTAACCGTACAGATTTTCACCAAAACTCAATATTTTACCCCAAGTCTCTATGAGAGGTGTTTATTTATATTTATCTTCACGTTGGATATGATTTCAGCTGATTTCATTCATTTAGATGTTTTTTGACGTGCAAATCAATGACACGATCTTTAACTGTGAAATTTAGACTGCGGAAGAATTCAGCAGTGTACTTGATTCAAGAGTAGTTTTATCCTAAAGTG
Source organism: Eucidaris tribuloides (assembly GCA_001188425.1). NCBI lineage: Eukaryota > Metazoa > Echinodermata > Echinoidea > Cidaroida > Cidaridae > Eucidaris > Eucidaris tribuloides. Next base: position 80,727 of record JZLH01S0057544.1, on the reverse strand, counting down.
CGGACTTCTTCCAATCCTGCTATTTTCTTTTTAGTCATGTGGATATTAAGTATTAAGCTTTGCAGGGAGGAGTTAGCCAACAGTTCATAGCAAGTTGCTTTGAATGCAATCAGAAAACTCAGAGAAACATGCCAGTGAAAGTTTGAGAAAAAGTGACAGATACAAATTATAGAGACATAATTTTTGAAAGTTTTAATGATCATTACAAATTGGCAATGTTAAGACATTCGCTGTGAACAACCTTCCATCTGTTTTGTACTAAAAATGTCTCTAAATTTTGTTTTTCTGTCTATGCTTATGCGTGCGTGAACACACTTACTGCACATAGAACATCATGTAGAAGCATGTTAGAACATGCACTGACCATACAGAGATGAACAAAATGTTTCAAAAATATTTATGATCATGTATTGTTTATCATGTTGTAATTTGCTTATTGTGCTTGTATTTGCAGGTCTCCATCATCAGGTTTCTATGCCATTGCATCCCAGACTAAACTTCTCCTTGACATCCCAGAAAAGGTCTGTACCTTCTCTCATTTGTATTTAGAGAATGTAAAAATCAATTGCCTGTAATGGAGTGGAATGCAATAAACATACTCTGATCCACATTTTATATATACTACCACCACTTGATCATTTTTATTTTAAATGTTTAGTTTTTGTTATGTAATGTTGTTTCAACTAACTAATTGCTCATCATGTGTAACACCACAGACTTAATACATGAAAAGAATCTGCTGTTATTTGGATTCATCAATAGGCCATCATTTAATTTTAATCTGTTTTCCTAAAGCCCAAGTATAGTTTGAAGTCGATCAGACAAATTTTTTTATCAATTTTTCATAAAGTGTGGTATTGTTATGCCAGACATCAGAAAATAACTTCCAACCTTCTAGAAATGGTTTGTATTGACATGTTATGTTTGTAATTATCAGGGAGCTGATGTCACTATCTACAATTCATAGAGCAAAAATGTCAGGGTCTTCAGACCCCAACTTTGTGTTTCTCACAATTTTTTTTTAAATGGAAGTGTTTTAGAATGTGTTATTTCCAAGGCATTCTAAAGGGCACAATATAGAAGATTTGACTTTTCACCATTTACCAAAACAACATGTATGTACTGCCTTTAAGGAGCTCAATTCATCAAACAAGCAATACAATATTCAACATCAGGATATAATTTCATGTCAACAATTTTGTTTCCCCCCTCATTATGTGCAGATCTGGAGTGACATTGAGAGTGGTGAACACTTGCATGCTACCCAGCTGTACCTGCTTGCCTGTCACATTGTGAGCAGTCTGCAGCTAGACACTACAACACACCAGTCTACCCAGCTCCTCAAGTGGTTCCCTGTGTTGTCTCGTCAGTGGGCAGCTATCTGCCATTTCAAGGCCAGCATTCTTCAGGTAATCTTGTGTTGATCAAGACCCCCCCCCCCAAAAAAAAAAAAGAAAAGAAAAAAGAAGAAGTAAAAACAGTTACTAAAGCTGTGCTCAGAGAACACAGGTACCTCAGCCAAATTTATCATTTCTTTTCCCCACTACTCAGTAACCTTGGAAATCAATTTTTTTTTTAATGATTTAAATTTTTTTGGATTAATTCCATACGTGTTGATTGATTCTAAAAAAATTTGTGATCGATCCCTTATTTTGGTGATCAATGGACTGACTGAAATAATTGTCCACATGCACTCCCCGTGTTCACCTTGCTAGCATAAATCACACAGATCTCTACAGCCTGAAGCCTTAGGGACGGAAGACCACTTTCAGACAACCAAAAAATATACAATGTGCACACAGGGATGACAACACAGATAGTGCATGAGCTATTGTGTGGGACTTTTCTTTTTGTGTTTTGCTTGACATTGACCTTGATACCTGACCTATGACCATGAAAATTGAACTTGGTGTACATGTAGTATATTCATTTTTGAATCATGTATTAAAATTTCATAGGTCGAGATGTAAGACTGCGCCCGTGAGACTATTAACAACTTCGTTGGTGGAGGTAACAATAACAGCAAACAGTATTATAGAATGACCACAACATCAACCATAGTAAAGAATTGTATCTAGATAGGTTTTCATGTTTGTTCAATTTGTAATTGTTTGAACTATATACTTGCTGATTAGAAGTTAACTTAAACTGAGAAGTGTTCAGCAGTAGAACAATGTTATGTGGCAGTGTTGTAGAATATTCTGGTAAGAAGCTATGACAATTAGGTTTTACTTCACATCAGTACCAATGAATATTGCTCAGTTTATTTTTCCTAGATAAAATGGTTTCATGCATAATTAATGTCTATAGAATTCATAGGTTTGACCCATTGTTTGTAGGTATTGGAATTAGATGATGCTTGTTTCAAACCTATGTGAAATGTTTCAGATCTGTTAAAATTTCTCATTTTTTGTTGTTGACTTGACAGAGTTGCAGAAACGTACTGAAGAATGCTCATGCTTCTGATATGGTAAGTTACTGGCAAAAATTATTGAACCCCTCTCCGAGGTCATGCTCTTGTTAAAAAAATAAAACACTGGGATGGTTATAAGAAAAGTGGTGTGGAATTGAGAAAGGGGTTGTGTTTACATTAGCACTTTCATTTAAAGACAGAGTTCTAGATTTGCTGGGAATACTGTATTTGTTCAGATTTGATCCAGTGGAAGAAAGATGGGGTAAAAATATGGTGTTCAAAATTTGGGGATCATACAACCTCTTGTTTTCAAAATATAGACCGAGGCCATTTGCTCAAGATGCATGTGGAGCATATTCTGGATTTCAAGCGGTGGCTGTAGCTTTCACCCGCTAATTGATAAACTGTGAAGAATTCACCTGTTTCTGCGTAGCTGAGGCTATTTGGAACTGGTCAGGCTTTATTTATGTTTGTTTCTAACTTTGTACAAGCTTTGATATGTGATAACTTGATGATACAAGAATACCATGTGACAACCAGCCTAGTGTAATGGTGACATTCCCTAAACTTCACCCATCCAAATCTTACCTTCATTGTCACAGCTGCCCTGCACCCTCCACTCACACTCACACTGTCCCCCAGGTACGAAAACTCTTTCACCATTTCCACCTCGTCAAACAACTTTTCCACATGTTCCACCATCCCTCCTGGTCTTTTCTCACATTTTCCACACACAAAATCTCTTGCCAGCCTCGGGGTCACTCTCTTCATCTTTGTGCATCTCCCATGAATCCATTTTCCACACAACACTGAATTCGCCCTTACCCTCTTTCCACACATGCCACATGGGTCTACCTTCCTCACTGATACTTCTTCCCCTGCTCCACTCACCATCATTTACCTTCAAACCCTTGCTCTCAAAGGCCATCTTCCACTTCCAGAACATTCCCCTAATTCCCTCCAATGTCTCACTCATCAAAACCAAGCATCTCGGTCATCAAATCTTCTGTAATCCACTAAAACTGAATTTCTAGCTCCCATACTTTGCTAAGGGTTCTCAGGTGGTATTTTCTTCTAGATGTGTTTACACAATGTCAACTTTTAGGTGTGCAAAATAGATGCTCACGTATGTAAGATGATGTGATCATATTTTGTTAATTCTAATTTGTGATGATGAGAAAAAAATGCTATTCCTCTATGACAGGTGATTGCTAAAGCCCTGTGTGCCATTATGCTGTTGGAAGATTCCTCTCCAAGACAAGTGTTCACCGAGTTTCTTCTGGCTAGAAAGGTACGTTCATACTTGATATAATGTCAGAATTTATTTGGGATGGTTGAAGATGAGTGCTTATATCTCATCAAATACCCAGTGTATCAATTGATATCCAAATAATTGAAGGATAAGTAATAGTAACATAAGTAATAAAGCTCAAGTGGAAAACTTTTAATGAATAGACTGGTTTTACATCATATCACTTCCACATACAGGGTTCCCAAACTACCTGGAAAATAACTTCCCCTGTTTCGACTCGGGGGGAAAAGTCGTGAAGTTTGAGAAAAGTTGCTGAAAGCATGGAAAAATCAGGGAATTTTGTTTGTTCTGTGGTGTGACTTTCTCATCTTGTGTCTATACTCTATACCATGGACATGAAGGCCAAAAAGAAATAGGTTAAGCAAGAAATAGGTCAAAATGGTGATCTTGAAATGTTTAACTTTTATCAGGGGAAAAATCAGAGAAAAATCAGGGAATTTTGTTTTCATTAAGTGCTGGGAACCCTGACGTAAGCACTGTAGATCAAATGGAAACATGTTAATGAACTGTGCTCGACCTAAAATTTGGACAGAGTTTGGATCTCCCCAAACAAATAGTGAAATGAATATATTAGTAAAATTTTATGCACAAAGTAGTGGGCAACATTTTCACAAAGACTCATCGTTATAATTTAGGCACATTCATATCATAGTCATTAGATTTATTTATTTATTTATTTATTTATTTATTTACTTATTCATTTATTTATTTATTTATCTATTTATTTATTTTATATTTTTTATTTATTCATTTATTTATTTATTTATTTATTCATTCATTCGTTCGTTCGTTCGTTCGTTCGTTCGTTCGTTCATTCATTCATTCATTCATTCATTCATTCATTCATTCATTCATTCATTCATTCATTCATTCATTCATTCATTCATTCATTCATTCATTTATTTTAAATTCATTTTCTATTTTTTTCGGGGGAGGGGAGGGTTCTGTAAGTTAATGTTTATATCACAATCTAAAGTCATTTTGGTAATTTTTCTTTTACACAGGATGCAGTTCACCAGGCTTTCAGTTCTGCACAGTTTGGTAAGTTACTTGTAGAGTTGTTGTTATGTTAGCATTACTCGCATGAATTACATTTTGCTGAAAGCATTTACTCAATTTCCCAAATTCCAAACAACAACCTTTTATTTTTACCAGCTTACTTAGTCTATTATATTTGTCAGTAATAAGCAGTGATCATGGACACGTTTTTCAAAATTCAAACCACCCCAGAGACATACACCTGTGGTGGGGACGTATAGTACGCATAGCATATAAATTTTTTATTTACTTGTTTCATTTCATTTTCAGATACCAGTGTTAAGAAGCAGGTGTGTGGGGTCACCGATTTGATCAATCTGACTCTGAGACAAATCCATGCTGTATTCTACCATCAGGAAACTAGTGAAGAGAATGGTGAGTGTAGCTGTTGTCTTTTTAGTGTATTCTTGATTGTGGGCTCACCTCTGTTTGTTTATGATATTGTGAGTTGTATTGCGTATAAAATTTTCTGCATTTTTATTCAAATTAATTATTACTCACATAACCTCATAAGACATTATTTAACAATGTTTCCAGTTTAAAAAAAGGGAATCTTTGGTTATTACCCTCCATGCTACTAGATCTAGAAATGAAGCCCTGAAAATATTGCTGTTCAAAATGATCATGAAATGCTTTCAAAAAAAGTGAAAGTCAGTGAGTGACCATTCCAGTTTGCCCCCATAGACTGTTGTGTTCTTGAATTTTTGTCCCCAGGATATTGATTTATGAGCCAATATTTATCTCTACCTATTTTACTAGGGACAATATAACTGTCTAAAGTTGTGTGTCCTAGTATTTGTGTTTGTCAATTCAAATACTATCGTGTAGGGCAGATATCAATGATTGACAATTTTAAAATGAGGCTTGTACAATGTTAAAAAAGTGTCTTTAACAAAATGCTCATAACATAATCATGTTTATTATTAGAACATTGATAACAGTTGTAGTAATTGGTTATGATTAATGTCATGATTATGATTATAGTCACAATTATGATTATAATCATGATCATGAATGATTGTTAGTATGGTTATTATTTTGATTCTCATTCTCATTCAATGTTTTATCTTCATACAGATAACAACAATTTGCTACTGAAGGTTCTAACAGAGGCTACTTCATCAACTGGCAAGTTCACCATCTTGATATTACTATCCCCTTACCCCACACCCTTTGTTCTGTTGGAGGGATTTGTTGATTGGCACAATATTCACCTCCTATTACTTCAGTCTTTTCAGTAGAGCATAACTGATGCAATTATCAGATATAGGATGGGCAGATATTTCATCACCTCAGCTAAATACTACTTCAGCAATATTTTGATTGAGTTGGCCAATATGGCCTCAATGTTTTACATCCACTGAAAGGGATCATCCCAGAAGAAATATCATGGATGTCAATGTCGATAGCTGATATTGCCCGATGTTTGCTGTATTCGATAGCAAGAATTGACTTGAAATTTCATAAAGTCCTACACTGTTTATCAGGAAAACGGCCAGTTACCTTTCCAAAATTTGCTTTTAGTGTAAACAAATGGGTGCAGTAATTGACAGGTGCCTTTATACTAGGCTAATTGTTTAATTTCTACTTTTGTCAACAGGGGGTCAAAATGTTCTCGCTGAAGAGCTGGCCCTTGGAACATTTTCAAAGCACCTTCCTTCTAATATAACAGGTATGTTGTATGTGAACCTTATCAAAACTGTTGATTTTCCATTTATTATAATATATATATGAGACTCTGTCCGTGGTTATGCCACCACATCCACGTCGACTATTCAAGTCAAAGAGTTGCCTATTTTGTGATATCCAACACAGGCATTACTTAGCCCTCCCCCAACCCCACATAAAAAACAAGGAAACGAAGGAACGAATGGTTTAATCAATGCATTGCCATTATCGCTTTCACGTTGCTTGTGATCAATAAATAATTTTTAGATTAAAACCTTTGGTGCCAATAATAGGATGCTATACAGTGTGGCCCAGAAAGAGTGCAACACCTGCGATCGCTAATTTCTTCAAGATCATCGGCAAAATGTCATGATTTTTGCTTCATTGGTTAGAACATTCTTTTTTCCAACATAATGATACCATGGTCATTGATTTTCAGTAAGGCATTTGGATCCTAGGGCCATTTTTCTGAGGCAATGTCATTTCCCAAATTTGTTACTTTACAGCTCCACCAATCTTCGAAACACCGAAATATTATCGTGTTGTAGTGTGCCATAGATTAAGCTATGCAGACACACCACACTTTGATAAAAGATAAAGACAAGGTGAGGAATTGTGGTTTGACTGCCCACCTTATTTTATGGCACGCTGCAACGCAAGAGTATCTTGGTGTTCTAAGGATCATTGGAGTTTAAAAATTATCAAATTTGGCAAATAACATTGCCTCAGAAAAATGGCCCTAGGATCCAAACGCCTTTCTAAAAATCAATGATCATGGTGTCATTTCGTTGGAAAAAAAAACGTTTTAACCAGCGAAACACAAAAATGACATTTTGCCAATGATGCTGAAGAAATTGGTGATAGCAGGTGTTGCATTCTTTCTGGGCCACCCTGTATAGTGCATCACAAACTGGGTACTGGTATTTCTGGTAATCAAGGCTCGACACTTTTTCTTCCTGACGTACTGTACCAACTGGTTGTTCTTTTCAGATTTCAAGCCATCCCTGCGCCACCCTGCCACCCCCATCGCTGCTCCCTACCTCCAGGAGAGTGTGTCTCAGTGGGTGGAGATTTGCATTAGTGATGTCCATGATGGGATCAGCAAACTACTCAGCTTTGTGACCTCTGTGAAGGGGTTGACTGGCATCAGGGATGCCGTCTGGGAGCTGCTGGAAGGGGTACGTTTCCCCTTCGCACCCCGTCCAGAAATTTTTCTGAGTTTATTTAAAGATAAGATTGAGTACTTGCAGAACAACAAAATTTGAATATCGTCTGTTTTCAAACCATCTACGAACAGATGGTATTCCGAAAATGTCACTCTAGTACAGAAGAGAGTAGTTGAAAACAGCAATTTTTACAAAACTTCTGCATAAATCATCATGCTGACAATGTACTAACACAGAAATCAATATGTGGGACAATGTTAATTGTTAATATTGCAACACAAGGGGCTGGTGATGGAAAATTCACCCGTTTAAACTGCCAATCCTACAACTATTTATTAAATTTTAAGTGACTATTCCCATATTATAATGCAAGTGTGATATGCTTTCACATGGAAACCAACGAAATGGGGAACTCAAGATTGTCCAGAAAGATTGACCACTTCAACCAGTACTCCAATCTATCTTTAACCCTAGCTAGGTCGAGGGGGCAAGGGGAGGGGCATTATGGCCTCCCCTTCCCATTTTCCTGTAACATCTTAACAGTTGAGATTCTGTCAGTATGGCTTCATGACTCTTTTCTCTCCATCCTTCTTGCATATTTTGATACCAAATGCATGTTGATCGGACCTGAGGTACCGATGTTACATGATAATATGTTGTCACATGTCGGTCTAATTTGGCAAACTCTACACTCATTGTGTTTCTCTATGGCACTGTTAGCCATTCAAGAAACAAAGAAATGCATAAATTTACAAAACGATAGAAAATGTAAGAATTCCAAGGTCTCCATTTTTTCAGAGTTGTTTACTACATGTAAGTGTTTGATCCCAAAATGAACATTTGTGACCTGTCACCACAAAACGATCAATAAGTCGCAATGGAAGTTTTCATGTAAATGTGGTAAATAGTCACGTTTGTTTGCAAAAGTTGATTCTGGGATTCTTGTATTGCCTAAAAGTACATACACTCATCTTTCATCTGTCCAAATTTGAGGACCAGGAGTGATTCAAAAGTATGATTTTTCTTGAATTGAACTTTGAACATGTTTTAACGGGTGCTTGGAAATTTTGCTGAATTTGATCTTCACATTGCGAGATTAACCATGATGTAACCCTAAATATAACTGTTTGATATCCAACATCTTCAAGTCCCCTTGTAATAGTTTTGGTATCACCACAAAGCTTTATTTATGAGCTATTTAATAATGATGACTGTATGAACCAAAAAATTGTCCAATCCACAGTTCTCTCTTGGAAAGTGACTAGTTTTACCGAGTGTTCCACGGAGCAGTTGTCAAAGGCCTTCCATTTCGCATGAATGACCACTATATTCGCAGCCGTTTTTCTCTGCTTTCCTGGTAATGGCATAGGTGATACATGTAGTTCAAATATGTGAGCAGGGTTTTTAATGGGTTTGTTTCGACCATCCGAGACAAATTATACCTCATTTTAAAGCTTAGAGTCTCTGCTTTTAAATTGTGTGAAAAACACAATTTCTTAATTCTCCAACTTATGGTGCCTTTTTTGGTGACAGGTCACATTTGTGCTTAAAATTAACATCATCATGCTTCATTTTGTGATTTATGTATAAACAAATTTAATTCTTGCTTATATTTACATTTCTTGTTTTTTTGTTTCATATACATTTTTATCATGATGGCGTATTGTATCACTCTTGTAATGTGTCAAATCTTGTTTTACAGGATGGAGACATCATCCCACTGAACACAGTAGCAAAGAGAGTTCTGGGGAGGAATCTATGTCTGTGGGGAGAGTTTGTCCGACCACTGTTCCTCACTAGAATACAGGTAAGGGGAACTAGTGTTCTTGCTCTCATCTGTAACACAAAGCAGTGGTAGGGAGATATGGAGGGGGGGGGGGGGTATATTTGTACACACTTAAAGGAATATTTTTCTCATTTTTTGGGGGATTGAATAATTTCATATCTTCCTCATTATAGTCTCCAGGCAAACATGAAAAAAAAATGATGAAAAACAAAACTGTGTGTATACATTTAAAGATACAAGTTAACATTGTGGAACTTCAATTTACAAAACTGTCAAGCTTTGATATCTGAGCTACATAATAGTGCTTAAATAGACAAATGAACATCCTTGCTTACAAAAGTTTGGAATTTTATGCTGACACTGGTATGGTATACTTGGATAAACATCCTCCCTTACTTATTGGTCAGATGGAGTATAAAGTAGTCGGACCCATTACAAAGTAGTGTGTGGGAGGAAATGGACAAGGTTAGGAGAAGGTCACACTGGATACTCATAGATTAAAACTATCTTAAAACACTAAATGATCACTTTGAAGTACATGTGTTTTTCAGGGCTTCACTTTTAGACCTTATCAAAGACACTTAGAGCATAGGAGATTATATAGCTCAGATTTTTTAAAACTGTGGTCATTCTTAGATTGTGTCTTTAACTCTCCATGTGTTAACATTAATTTTAGAGCATTTGAACGTGCAGTGATAACCATCAATGATAAGTTGAAATGATTGCGTGACTAAAAAGAAGTACTTCCTAATCACTGTAAATAATAATAAAGGCCTTAACCAGATTCTTTATTTTTATAACCTGTTTTTGGTAAGATATTGCTTTTGTTCGTTGCTAATCCCAGGAACAATAGGCTGGCCTGTTGCCATTGATTTGTGCGTGTTTATGCAGATCTGTGAATAAAACCTGCCATTGGATGTGTAGGTATGCGAAGACAACCAATTAAGAGTTAAACTAGCAGGGGTAGAACATAGTTTAATGGCACCATTCATGATCTAACATATTTCCTACACACACCCTCACCAATTTCTGGTGGCATCAGCCTCGTTCTCGGTCCAAGTCACCTGTACAAACCCCATGGAAAGGTTGTGTTTTGGAGCAGCCTCGGTCTCGGAACCTCTGGTCTCGGATACTAACCAGTATTGTATCCGAGGCTGCCCCAAAACGCTACCTTTCCATAGTGTTTGTACAGGCGACTCGGACCGAGACCGGGACCGAGGCCACCAGAATTGGCCTCCAGACCCTCACACCATCCCCATCTTCCCACAGGCTATCATCCAGGACTCCCTGGAACAGACCCTGTCCAACACCCAGCAGTTTGTCAGCCAGGCCTCGCAGGACATGGACAGCTCCCCAGCCGACCTGGACGTGGCGGCCCACACCTGGAAGGAGACCCCCTCCGACCTCCCCAGCCCCACGGCCTGGAAGGGCGGGGCGGGCAGCAGGGACGTGCTGGATGCAGGGAGCCTGTACATGAAGGCTAGGGCCTTCACGCCGAAGACGCAAAGGTAAGCTAGAGGCATAATTTAAAACCCGGGTGTCGCTTTTGCAAGCCTAAAAATTAACATTGTCCAAATACACTGGTATAATGCTATTTAAAGGCAAGGTTCACCCTGACATCAAGTTGGTTTTAATACAAGCAGAACAATGAAAGAAACATATTAATGAAAGTTTGGCGAAAATCCACCAAAGAATAACGGAGTTATGAGGTTTCAAAGTTTAAATTTAATGAACGTCACATGCGAGCAGCTCCCCATATGTCATGTAATATAAATTCCATAAAAGTGACCGTATTTCTCAGAAATTTGAAAATGAATTTTACCTGTGCCATTCAAATATATTATCAGACATATATTTCATACATGCTTCTAAAAAAAAAAAACATTCAGTTATCATGAAGCATTTAAAAATGGCAATTTATGGAATTTATATTACATGACATATTGGGAGCTGCTCGCATGTGACGTCATAAATTTTAAACTTTGAAACCTCATAACTCCCTTATTCTTTGGTGGATTTTCACCAAACTTTCATTAATGTGTTTCTCTCATTGTTCTGCTTTTATTAAAACCAACTTGATGTCAGGGTGAACCTTGCCTTTAAGAACCTTCAGCAAAATATAGGAGCTAGAAATGCAGTTATAGTAAAATTTGACTTGGATTTGATGTTTTCTCTAGTGACAAAAATTCTACTAGTAGTACTTGTCTATATTTAGACTGTGCAAACCTCCATGGACAGTGCCATGGTGCAGTAGATTTGTACATGTACTGTAGGTGACCTTACATTCCTTTCAGTGCCTGACACATGCCAGCACAACCATCTGGTATTACATAAGTACTGTAATCAGCCTGATACACATGTACCTAAGTGAGATTTGGAACAGTGTGCCTAGTTAATACACTACACAACTTTCAGGGATTTTTTTGCACATTTTTCAAAGTCTAGGTAATTTCAAATCTTCAGATTTCACAGGCAAGTCCTTTATAAATAGCCTAAGAGCATGACCAATGTTTTGCTGTGTTATGGGCGAGTTGCAAATGAGATTCCCTATGTTTAACCATGATCACAATAAAAAAAAATCTGAGCTACATAATCCTCCATGTTATGAGTATCTCTGATGTGGTTAAAAAATGTAGCCCTGAAAAATTGCTATTGAAAATGATCATAAGTGCTTTTAAAATGTGAAAATCAGTGAACAACCACTCCACTTTTTCCTCCTTGACTGCTGTGTTATAGAATTTTGTCCCCTGGACATTATTTCATGTGCCTATATTTATCTGTACATATTTTGCTACTGATGGCATAACTGTCTAAAGTTTTGTGTTCTAGAGAGTTTATTTGTCCATTGAAACACTATCATATAGGTCAGATATCAAAGCTTTACAATTTTTTTAATAGTGCCTCCTCAATGTGAAATAATGCCTTTCAGAATAAGCTAGGTGAAGCATACATTTATGTACTTGTAAATGTTACCTCAGATTTTCAAATATTACATCAAATAGCTTTCAATTTACCATCTGGCATTTTATATGTGGTTTCACTCACTCACTCACTCATTGTGAGTCATGGTTGAAAACATTTTTGGCTTTGGTCCTCCACTGTTCCCGGTCTGGGAGTAGAAATTAGAGCATTTGTCCTAAATGTGCCATTTGAATTCTGTAGCGAGATGATGATTAACCAAGCTAACAAAAGTAAAAAAAATTACATATCATAAACCAAATTGAAGGTCGTGATATTTATATGTCTTTAGTTAAATAATGGTTTTGATACATCTGAGATTATAAATCTATAATGAAACAAACTAAACCTGTCCATTGACATGTTATAAAACTGTTGGAGATGCTTTGATTTCACTATAACACACATTCTCCATAGACCCCAGCCTGAGATATTTTGTTCTTAGTCTCCATTGGGTCAAATATTAATCTGCCATGATCCCTTTTTCTTTATCCAGTATCTGCTCTTTCATCGATGTGAGACTCAAGAGTCTTCTGGAGGACCTTGGATATTATACAGACAACAAACAGACAGACAAAAATCAGGCTGACAAACAGACGGTGGGAGCCAAACCAAACCAGGGGCCGTTTGACAAGTATGCAGACACGACGACACTTCACAGCTTCCTTCAGATTGCCTGTACCAAATGTGTATACAGGTGAGGACACTTTGTTCCAAGTAAATTTTGACTTCTCGTTATGCCTCCACCCTGAAGGGTTCCAGAGACATTATGACTTTCACACTGGGGAAAAAAAGATACCAAATACCGCATTTAATACCAGATATTGAACGGTATTATTTTCAGTTTCACACTTGACTTTTGAAAGTGGTCTAATACTGCATTTAGTACCACCTATTGTACAGTACTATTTTTGGTTTTATACTTAACTTTTTGCAAGTGGTCTAATTCTGCGTTTAGTACCACTTTAAGAACAGTACTATTCTCAATTTCACATGACTGTTTGAAAGTGGGCCGACACTGCAAATAGTATCGTACTGTTTAAACCCATTAAAGAGCAGGGTGAGCACTGCAATTATGGTGCCCCCCCCCCCCCCCCCCATTGATGGCAAACTTGATGTGCTAAAGTACCAAGTGTAAAAGCAAAACAAAATAACTCGGGCTTTCAGCTATGACCTGTTAATCAATCTACTTCCACTGATGAACAGCGCATGCCAGAATGCCTGCATGCTTCTTGATATTCACTAGCTACACCATCGGTCATAGATAACAAATTCTGCATGTAAAACTGAAACAAATCTCAGACTTAGGCGAGGATAATTTTGCATGTGTGAAAGCCATAATTGTTTTCTGGTGTCTGTCCATCCATCCATATTCCCTATATCTCATTACTGCAAAATCAGGAGAAACCTTGAGACTATATTGATCATAGTTCATTTGAATCCCATGTGTGCACTGTTGAGGTGTTGATGAAGTAATTACATTAAAGAAAAAATCTGTCACTTCGTTTGTACCAAGTTACGCAGGGAAAATTAATATTGTGATCTAACTACTAATTGACTCAGTTCCTGTCATTTACCTACATAATAGTAAAATGTTCAATGCTGTATTTGTTGTTATAATTACAGTGATCATGATGGCCAATTTTCTTTTAACAACATTGATAAAAACACTGTCAATTTTTATAAACAGATTGGTGACCCACATCGAGAATGAGTTGGCAGATTCAAACGTGAAACTACAGACAGCAAAAGAAGCCAAACTACTAGACCAGTCTTCAGTTATCATAAACAGGTAACAACCCATGTTGTGTTTGCATTCCAGGATTAATAGAAAACATGTCATTTCTAGAGAATTAGAATTCTGTGTTTAGTCAACAAGGTGATCAGTTTACAAAAAAACAAAATACTCAGAATTTGTATGTCACTACCAAACAAAGTTTGAAGTGGGTGTATAGAAATCATCATATGGTTGGGTTGTCAGGCATGTGGCAAGTCGGTTCGTTGCAAATCTTTCAGATCAAATTGTTTCCTCATGTTTTGAGCAATGCTCATGAAGTTTGGCACACACATTGGGATGAAGATATGCAAGAAATATTTGTTTGTAATGTGTCAAAAACTGCATTGCCATATGCCGTGGTAATGGAATATTATGGCAATAAATCAGGGAAAATATCAGGGAAAATATCAAGCAGTATAATGAAATTTGGTGCAAACATTGGTTTTGGGGTGTAGATGTGCAAGACACTTTTTTAATGAGTCAGAAAGTGTGTTACCATGGTTATTGCATATTATGGTGATAAAACAAGGAAAAGTGTTGTGGATCAAACTACTTCCTCATTTTTGAAAAAAATGCTCATGAAATTGCCTCACAGATTGGTCTGTGGGTAAAGAAGTGCAAAACTCTTGTTTATGTGTCAAATTGCGTTGCCATGGAAACTGCTTATTATGGCAATAAATCAGGGTCTTCCTTTGGCAGGGGTATCAATCACCTTTAGTGATATTTTCTAGTTGGTTTCTGAAACCAATTACCCTCTATTTTGTTTTTTCCCTATCGTGTCTACAGAGTGCTATTCCTTGGTCGTCTTTGTTCCGCCTTGACAGAGTTGTCACCTCATCTTCAACAAGCTGTCCTCATTACTGAGAAAAAGGAGCAGAAAGTTGACCAACAAAGGTAGAATACAGTTTAAGAAAGATCTTGTGTGGGATATCAGTATTCAACTGATGGAATTTTGCATATACTTTCATATGCATTCCATCGGTATTAAATATCCATTTGACCCCACACCCTACATACACCCCAACACCCCCTGCCCTACAATCCCATATATACACACACACACACACACAGACACACAGATACAGACATAAACATGCATACTGACACAGATTTACAGAAACAGAAATACACCCACAGACACAAGGATTCTCCTGTGAAAATCTTGTAGTCAAACGTTGACTCATTCTAAAATAAACAATGTCAACATCACTCGTAGCACGGAAACCTGCTGTGTGGCTCTCTATGGGGCTTATTTTTATCGTCCCCGGAAAAAAATAAGATACTCCTATGTTTATGCTTGATTCTCCTTAAGTAAACAAATTACAGACAAATCCTCCCAGGTGGGAGATCCACTCCTGCTAGTGTATAGTTGGTATATATTTCAGCTCATTTGGTTCTTGAGGCATTTTCAAGTGTTCCCAATCATGTCACTAACCTTTAACACAGAAGTTTACTAGTAAAATCTACATTTTGCATTGATTACCTGTGGCAAGCACAGATTTAATACAGTGGGCATAATTATGCTTCAGATTATTGTGTGTAGACATACATCCATACATTTTGATTCAATATTAGTAGTAAATTTGTATTGCAATTATACTCTATGCATATTACTTTTTTATCATACATATTATGATGTATTACACCAAATTTATGTCAGTATTCTCCTTTTGCAGGTTACGATCTAAACTAGCTGGAAATAGAAAGAGCAAAACCACACCGGTGAGTAGTTCAGAAGATGCATACAAATCCTCGTCACCCAAACAAAATGCTGAATCCCAACATTTAGTAACTGTTGAGGAAATCACATTTAAACTTTCTGAAATTTCTTACTTTTAATTGATTGGATTGAGGTCTAGAAATTTAACAATGTGTTCAAGATTTATAATCAGATTCTGCAAGGTGCAGTGTTGTATCCGAGATCACATGTTCTGAGACCGAGGCCAGTCCCATACACAACCTTTCCATAGGGTTTGTATAGGGGACTCAGACTGAGACTGAGGCCGCCCTAAAACACAACCTTTCCATAGGGTTGGTACAAGTGACTCGGACAGCGACAGAGACAGAAGTTACCAGAATTTGACCTTGAGATCCGCCTCGGATACAGCACTGTCAAAATGGCAGAGATATCTTGTCCTTATTCAACAATCAAGATGACAGTGATATTTTGTCTTGATTTCAACTCAAGATGGCATGTAAGAAGAAAATATTTGATACTGTAGAGAGCTTTGTGGAACTCATTTCGCGATGATGTGATACAGAAGATTATGACCAAACAAAAAGCACAGCTGTGTTGCCCGCCATTGGATTTGTTGAAATTCAAAATTGATACTTGCTTGTCTGATATCAGTTATGACTGGATCCATCGCACAAACTTTCTGGTAAGATAAAGGGCCGTATACAGTGTTTTTTAATCACTTTTCACTGTTTTACTGAAAGTGATTCTAGATAAATGGAAGGATTGTTTTCGTCAGTGTGGGTGTATTAATACCATATGTGAAAAGTATACTACCATGTGAATGTACACAGAGACCAACATTCAACACACATACAAAAAACAAACAAAATGCTTTTGAAGTCCTACAGTAATCAGAGAAATTGTTTCCTCTTTAACTTCAAGTTGCAACATTTTGAGATTAACTGTAATACGACCACATTGTTACAGGATGCAATTTCAAAAATACAGGTGTGTTCCTTTTGAAGTGACCCGCTACAAAGAACGATACCATCAAGATATGATAGAAAAAATTTGAGCACTGAACAGGATAACAATAGGCCCTTAGAACTATCAAGGTGATACTGCAATTGTAGGCCGAAAGGATCAACGTAAAAACTATACTTTTAAGTTCCCATCTACAAATATGTGTGAAGAACACTATGCAGTGACTTGACCTACAAAAAAATTTGCCTTAAATAATGTACATACACTGCTCATACATATGTGAAAAGAATGGATTTTGGTGGATTTGTATGTTGTCTGCTACCAATTCCTCTTGCTGTTAATCATTTATTTAATCGGATAATCCGTCTCACGGTATATATGTACATTTAAACATAACATCACGATAACGATATGATACATGCATGCCCTGCGTCAGGTCCGCTTATCTCAAACTTTGTATGGCCAACAAAGTTCAAAATGACCACTTATACATGTAAGTAGTAGTTAGTCAAAAATTAAGTCACTGGTGATAAATTGACTCTTGTTAGTTCTTTATACCCCTGCCAAACGGAGTTTGAAGGGGGTATATAGGAATCAACGTATGGTTGGGTGAGAAGTCGGAAACTGTGTTGCCGTGGTAGTGGCGTATGGCAATAAATGGTGTAAAAATATATGGGATCAAACTACTTACTGAGTTTTTGACCAGTGCCCATGAAATTTGGCACAAACATTGGTGAAGATGTCAAGACATATTTTATGAATCCGTCAGAATCTGCATTGCCATGGTAATGGCATATTGTGGCAATAAATCAGGTAAAAATCTTGCAGATTGAACTACTTACACAGTTTTTGACCATTGCTCATTAGATTTGGCTCTTACATTGGTCTTGGGGTGAAGATGTGCAAGACACATTTTTGGAATGTGTTGGAAACTGAGTAACCATGGTAACAGCATATTATGGCGATTAGTCAGGGACGTGATGGGGCGGGGGTATTAATCACCTTCAGTGATATTTCTAGTTTTATGACTAGCATCCTGTGTCCAGTTTTGTAACAATCTATGATAAGTTTTTAGATTTTGGTCCAGTATCCCTCTAAGTATTATGAAGTTTTCTTAAAGGTGTTGCAGTGTATTGCTCTATGTAACAATCATACATGTACAAAACTTGATGTATTTGTGTCAAGATTAACAATATCTTGGTGGAAATGTTGTTACTCCTATTATTTCCTCATCTCCGTGACAGATTCCCGATGATGAGTGGACCAAACTGAAGGCTGAATTTCACAAGCAGTGCCAGGAAGCATACAGGTGAGAATTAGACCATATTCACACGGCAACCAAAAAATGATCACAAACACGATTGCAATCACTTGTCACTCTAATTATTGTATTTTTACCCTTGAGAAAGCAAACTAGAATTGCAATTACACATCAAATTCGAAATTCAAATCATGCTCCACAGGCGTTTTCTAATCACAGTTCTCGCAAATCATGTCACATGTTCCTTGTGTGAATGGTTTGACAACACGATTTGGCAAACAGAGCTTATGTGGCCTGAATGCCAAATGCCTTACCGGAACAATTTCTCTTTTTTTTGGCAGGGGAGGAAGGGGGGGGGGGGGTGTTAATGGTCGTGTAGGTCAGAAGTTATGTTTGTAGGTCAAGGTTAAAATTTACCTGGGCTTGGTAACTTTCTAACCATAAGCCCATCCATGACCAAACCTGGGTGGCAGAAACCGACTAGGACCTCAATTTTATTT
The DNA here is from genome assembly GCA_001188425.1 of Eucidaris tribuloides. Classification (NCBI taxonomy): domain Eukaryota; kingdom Metazoa; phylum Echinodermata; class Echinoidea; order Cidaroida; family Cidaridae; genus Eucidaris; species Eucidaris tribuloides. Next base: position 62,186 of record JZLH01S0057544.1, on the reverse strand, counting down.
GGGGGGGGGGGGGAGTGAAGAGGGGCAAAGGTCATGTGAATAGGTCAAATGTTGATGTAATCGGGCAAGACACATTATGGCTATCGCCTTCTTTCCAGATAATTGGTGCCACAGGATCGTGACTGACATGTTGTGTTATGTCTTGTGTCAGTGGCAGCTCTATTATCTCTCACATTGTCAGCTCTGTTTCATCAGGCTGTACACATTCTGTCCTGTATCGTCACGTAGGGTGATATTTGTAATCAAAGTGGAAGCCATGTTCATTTCTTCTGTTGTCATTTCTCTGTTCAGGGTATGGAGTCAATTTACCAGTGATGTTCTTCTCGAAGAATTCACTGCTAATCTGAGAGATACATCACCATCTGCTATGCTGAAAAATGCCACCGTGAGTGATGCTGGGTATCATTATTTACTGGAATGTGGGAACATTGATGTTAATGTCAATTTAACAGTAGTTGGACTTAACATGAAGTGATTATGTGAATGAATAGTTCACCAAAATGGCATACAAATGATACGGTATCATAAAGTGTGCAATCACTAGCACCATGTATATAAAAATGTGTTTGTAAAGTTGAAAAATGGCACCATTAGTGACAGTTGAACCCATGTTTTTTGTTTGCATTAGGAAATTTTCACAGTTGAAACCTTAAACAGTATACTTGATTCTGGTATCAGTATGTCTGAAATATAGGACTACTTATGATTGTGTCATTTTCCTTTAAGCAAAGATTATTTGATAAACTTCAAATAAAATAACTGCCAGGTATAGATTTGCACCTGCGTATTGCCATTTTATCAGTGGGTTACTGTAATGTCTTCCTTATTGTGTACTTGTATTACACATGTACAAATCTGTGACAGTTCATGCCAAGTGTCCAGTGATACATGATTCTATTATTTGGAACACTAGAGTGATAATATATCTCTGGATAACAGAGTTCCCAGCCAATCTGGAAATCAGGAAAATCAGAAAAATGACGTCCCGTTTTTCCAGTCTGGGAAAAGTCAGGGAATCAGAAAAAAGATCCCTCAAATCTGGGAAAAATCAGGGAATTTTGTTTGTTCAGTGGACTGACTGTACATCGTCGTGTGCCTATACAAAGGCCGTTAAGTATTCATTATTTATGTTATTAGCGGCCTTTGTGTAGACACACGACGACATGGTATGGACACAAGGCAAGAATGAAATAAGTGAAATAAGAAATAGGTCAAAATGATGACTGTGGAATTTTGTTAACATTCATCAGGGAAAAAAAATCAAGGAATTTTGTATTGATAAAATGCTGGGAACTCTGGATATACAATACATTGGGATTCTTCACAAATTGCAGACTGATACTTCATTGGTATTGTCCTTGTTCTTTGTTTGGCAGGGTTGGGATATGATTGAAATTCAAGAAGAAACAGAAGAAGGCAAGAAAGTGTCTTCCAAGATAAGACTTCCGGTGCAGGTTTGTATAAATCACATTTGTCATGCCCCCCACCCCCCAAAAAAAAATTGAAGCCTCTGATAAAGAGAATATGTATGTAGTAAACAGACAAAGTTACACAAACAGAACTAAAATAATGATGACAATGGCAACAGCAATGATGACGATGATGATGATTATGACAATGAAGATGATAATGATGATGAGGAGGACAAGGAGGAGGAGGAAAAAGATGAAGAAGAAAGAGGATCATGTTCAATACTTTAGTAGGAATTACAAATTAACCCTATATTAACTGGGGGGGGTGTCAATTTGACCCCCCTCGACGAATTTCATGACCATGTCACTGCGCAGAATTTTTTGATTGCGTCGCTCGCTGACTTTTTACTTTCAAGTCTTGCGCATCTTTTGAAACCATTTTTGCGAAAATCGGATGCACCGTTACGACGCTGCGCGATGTTTTATACATGCATGTCAACCCCAAAATTGCTCCAAAACGTGATTTCGTGTACAAAATCAATGCAAATTGTGTTTTCAGCCAAAAATCATAAATGTATGATTATTTTTGCTTCTGTTGGTTGAAATGAATTAATTTTATGCTGTTTATGATTGCAAAAGTGTCCCCAACAAATTTTATCGAAAGAACAGTAGAAAACAAAAGTTCGAAAAAACAAGTAAAAATACATAAGAAATTCACAAAACAATAAAATACATAAGAAATGAATTCCAATTCGGCAAATTTTTTGTAGATAATTGTGAGAAATGTCAGAATGAATATTTTCACCACAAAATTTGTATTTCTACTACTATTGTAAGTGAGTTATGGCGAAAACATAATTTCATGCAACTTATTTCCATAATTAATTACTTAAAATAGAAAAAAATATTTTTTTTTGAAAATTTTACTATACAGTCGTGTAGTTTACATCTGGCTCTATGCGCATGCAATTTTTCGCGGCGATTGGCAGCCGAGATCTGAAGGGGGGGTCAAATTGACCCCCCCCCCAGTAAAAACCTGGTCTGAAATAGCCCAGTTAAAATAGGGTTAAGATACTTATGTTTTTAACAGCTCCCTTTTGAGTCCCACATAGAATGTTTTCCTTTCTTATGCAAATCAATAAAACTATCTTTTAAACCTACAGGAATCCTGAAATTTCAGCAAGTTGTTAATTGAGAGGATTGAGTGATATCTTCTTTAATGCACCATCTGTTTCTTAATCAGACACATTTTTTCTCTTTCTTTATATCTAGTCTTCCTGGTACGTGCAATCCCTACTGTATGGCCTGTGTGAAGAAGTCAACCGGGTTGGTGGACATGCTCTGTCAAGGTAAAGAAGCATTCATTTAGTAATCAGTAGTGTTTGATGCCTCTTCTGCTGTATGGCAGTGAGATGGAGACATTACATCAACATGAAGTAAGCTAGCCACGAGATTCCGCATCTTGCAGGTGCGGAGTCTCAACGGCTCCATATAAAGCGTGGTGGATGATATGTGATTTTCACTCATACATGTAGGTGAACCGTTGTGATTCATTTTCTCTCATCTATTTAATGAATTTTACTGGAATATACCCCTGTGGTGACAGACAACCCCATGAGCAAAAGACGTGCTGCATTTGCAATGTTATAGAGAACATTTATTTCTACCAATTTACATTCCCTGCTAGATTCTTAAACCGTTCACCATTTTGATTTTATCCCTAAATGCTTTGCACAAATTTTGATGTGGTTATTACCTCTTCTATGTATCAAATTGAAAGATCTGTTGACAATCTTATTTGCATATATTATTTCCCCCCCCCCCCAAAAAAAAAAAAAATTGGTATTAAAAAAATGTCGATTGTATCTTTACTGAAATATCCCCTAATTTATATCTTTCTCAATATTTTGGAAGAAATACACTTGGATATATTTATTGCGCTAAACTTTTTGCGATGACACTTTCTTCAGCTTCAGGCTGTCAACATGGCACAGCGCATGTGCAAAAATAATGAACGATGTTGACAGCATGAAAAAACTGATTGTGTAAAAACTAGACTAATTAGGCATCCTCTACACTGGACATGACATATTTATCCAATAGACGACTCTGTACCATTGAAACATCTTCTCTAATTTATGTGAACTGGCTCAACGTCTCGGCCAAATCTCCGCTACGCTACAAAGACATAGTTTAAAGTCAGTGATCAACATAATGGTCACAGTCAAAGTGTACATCTATAGTATTTTACTGCAATTTGAACTCGGGACCTTTGAGATTTGCAGTCAGCCGTGACAACCACTGCAACACTGATTCAAAACTTTGTGTTGAATTCTTTCATGAACAGATCCGTGGTTTCTCAGCTGGTGAAAGTGACGAGTCGAGGCTTGATTGACACCTATCAATCACTCATCAAGGAGAGATCTCCCCGAGGGGGCGAAGCCAAGTCATCCCTGACCCAGCCTCAGGCCCTACAACTCTTGTTTGATGTTCGCTTCATTGCCAACATCATGTCAGGAAGAGGGGAGGATAAAAAGGTAAGTGCATTAATGTGTTACATTAATAGGGAGTTTTAGATTTTCATCCATGACGGGAATCTTCTGATGTGGCCTTACTGTGCATGCACGAGATAGCTCGATTCTATTGATCCTGCATCGTCTTTCATTTCACAACCATTTTCAGCCAATTTTTGCGTCTTTGCCTGCGACACAAGCAAGTTTGATTAAGTGAAATTCTGTACTGTGATTGCGTAGAACCAGGGATGTGAGAATTTTTACGTATACGTGTGCATTTGAACATCCCTGGTAGAACTTTCATCGGTCCCGTTGCAACAAGAAATCTAAAGCAAGACAGTTCATGATGCGGCGAAAGGAGGAGAACGCTGTGTGAGAGGAAAGAAGATTCTGCGTCATGTGCTAGATCGCGAAATCTAAAACTCCCTCATATGAGAGCTTTTGAAGTTGCAGTGCTACCCATCAAGGATAATTTGTAATAATTGTGTCACTAAGGAGAAGTACCTCTTAATCATTGTAAATACAGAGGCTTTGACTTGATTGATTCTTCATTTCCATGGCCCTGTTTTGTTAAAATATTGAATTTTCTCATTGCTAATCCCATCCTCTTCTTTCGTGTCCATCATCTACACAAATCCAAAATATATTATTAATAATAATAAAAATATAAAATAGTTAGTTAGAGATTACTTGTAACACCCATCAAATTATAAAGATTCCCATTTATCTTTGGTGGTATAATTTTGAGGATTATGTAGCTATTGTTTGGATCCTATCCTTACATATCTTTGATTTATTTGTCTGATCTGTGAAATATGCTTATCTTTACCATACACCCTCTCTAAATACTGTACTTCTTTAAATTTCATTTTCCATTACAATCAAACAGTTATATTACCATTAAATAATTTCATGCAAGCAAACTAAGTTTTGTAGTTGTTATGCATTAACCTCCATGAAAAAAGTGGTGATACATGTAGCTGCATTTCTATTCTCATGTGAAATGAGAAAATGTGTGATCTTACATCACTGATAAGATAAATTATATCCCCAAATTGAAGATCAATACAATCATAACTATGTGGATTAGAGTTTAGATTCCCGATCTAGAGGTCTGTGGTTCAAGTCCACGTCATGGCAGTTATGTCCTTCGGTAAGGCACTTTATCCCCATTTATCCGTCCCTTGGAGAGGACATACAGCCGGAGGTCCTGTGTTGAGACAGAAACACCTCAGCACGTAAAAGAACCCACGCACTTGATCGAAAAGAGAAGGGTGAAAACCCGATCTTGTCACATATCAACATGTGTATCAGTACATGGTGCTGGATGCATACAGGCATTAGTGATTAACCCCATTTTTCTATGCAAAGTCAATAATAATGATAATAATCATACTACAATATACTTTCATTTTATCACAATAACCTGCCTTTTTTTCCTCCTTCCAGGATAACACCCTGTTCAACGACAAGGTCCACTGGGTGATTGACACGTTAGAAGGGTTCATTGACCCCTTTGACCTCGATGTGTTCACCCCTCATATGACCTCTCACCTCAACAGACACAGTCACAGGTGTTCGGTAAGTGATACCGTTGGTGGAACGTCGCGTCACGTCTGTCTAGTTGCGTGGAATGTTTAAAGAGTATCGTTTCGTTCCCATGTTGCTCGCCACAGGAGAAGTGGGGTTCATTGGCATTGTATTTGCATGCACTATGTGACTGCCTAGAAGAGATCTTGTGACTGTTAACCCATTAGAGATGATTTGATTTCAATATAATATACATTCTCAAGATATCTTGTTTTTAGTTTCCAACCAAATATAGGCAGTTTATCTCTTTTGCAGAAAATGGCATTTTTAACAAAAATAAAAAAATCTTGCCTAAAATTTCCCTCCCCCCCCAAATAAGATTTAAAAATATATAAAACTAAACTAACTTACCAAAAAGGTGCGTAATAAAACCACAGATTGTTGTTGTTGGTGGTTTTATCGGCGCATGCCAATTCTCCCTATCGCATATAGCTGATATCAAGCGATATCACCTCGCGATACCGATATCTAATCAATCGCTCTTGGGATATATACTTCTGGTTCCGGTAAATCGTACAGTCAAACGTGCAAAACATGTCATTTTGAACCTCGTCAAATTCGTAATATCAATACCTCATACCCGAGCAAACGTGGATTGACCTGATGAAAAATTTTGGAGAATGTCTGTGTCACAATTAAACTACTTTCTTAGTGAAAGAAATGTTCCTACGACCGATAAACGAAACTCGCGCTATGATAGCCGCGAATGTTTGCCCCATGCTGTGTGAGAGAGGAATGCGACCACGTGCTCGCCGAGTCGGAACGCGAATACCGGTGTGTGAGGACTGCCGATGGCTCCGTTCATGGCTAAAATGGAAAGGTTGTTATATGAACAAAGGACTTGAAAAAAGAAATATTATTCGCCAGATTATAAGGAAGATTTTGACACGATCCACGAGTATTTTAGTGTGCAATGTGTATCACGCTTGCATAAACCAGAAGTTTATCTCCCAAGAATAAAGGGTCAAAAAATTAGAGCGCCACATACGTTCAAATTCGGAGAGCTATATGCCATAGGGAGAATTGATTTCCGATGATTCACGCCCAAGAAATCATGCTTTACCCATAAATATATCCCCAAATCTGAATCAAAAACCCCTTGTACCTAGTAAACTTGATGTTTTTTGTAATTTTTTTCCAAAAAAAAATTCATGTTGGAAATTGCAAACTTACAGCGCGGAATAAAACGGAATTTGGCATTTGTAAAATGGAGAAAAACAGAATTTGACATTTGTAAATCGGAAACGTTTGGGCTTTTACCTCTTGTAGGTTAACAAAAGATACAGACTGAGGCTATTGATCATCTCTGTGACATCTCATTGATAGCCTTGTGTCAACAGATAGATTCAGTCCCACGACTATTGGTTTTTCTGGATTTCCTTGGTATGAGACTTAGGTATGACCTTTACAAAAGTGTGTTATCGAGTAATCAGTTCCGGTGAACAGTAAAAATATTGTATTACACTGTGCAAAGAGTTTTGTTTTATAGCTTGAGTATAGTTTTCATAGATGAGACAAACTTTTTCAGCAATCTGTCACAAAGTATGGCACTGTTAAGCGAGACATAAAAAACAACAACATCAAATCAACTAAAATCTGCTTTTAATGACATATTAGGAGTTTTCATTAATCAGGGAGTAGATATCACAATGCACACGTTGTATGGCAAAAAAGTAGTGGGTCCTGACTTGTCTATTTTTCACCAATTTCTAAACATGGAAAGTGTTTCAAATCGTGTGATTACAGGATATTGAAAGATGATATAAGTCTATCTGAAGTACACAATAGGAGAAAAGTTCATTGTCACCATTTACCAAAACTATGCACTGCCTTTAATAGACTCTGACAGCTATTTAAAGTTGAAAGTTAAACACCACCTGTGAAAGGATGGGATTCAATACCTGATAAGCGATGGCAACCAGAGTTCTTGACCGGATATCAGTGATTCAAATAACATAGCATTTGTTTGGATTTCTGACGAGTCCTAACAGACACATCTTCTTCCCCCACAGACCATTCCACCTTCTCCTCCAAGGAGCAGAACAATGTCTTCCCCCCCCCCCCTGCCTGCAGCCAAGGTCCGGTTCACCCTTCTCCCCCTCATACCCAACTTCCCCCCACACACACACACACCTGCCTTGCCTCCTCTCCCCCACACACTGACATTTATTAAAGACACAGGGCCCGGGGGGGGGGGGGGGGGGCGAGGTGCCATTACAACGTGTACACCATCCGCTTGTGAAAAAACGCGTAAAAAGGGTTGTTTTTCACGGTCGGACGATCTACGCGCGTACATTGAAAAGGGTATCAAAATTGCCAAAATCAGGAAAAAAGAGTATACTTTTAACAAAAGTTTACTTTGAAAGGGTATCTTTCCAGACTTGAATACTTGTTTAGGGTATTCTGAGATCGGCAGATAATTACTTGTTTAGGGCCCATTTTGAAAGTGTAATGGCAGTGATTCCGATAACGTCATTTTATCAACTTTTTTTTGCAGCTTCTGTTGGGTTTCCTGACGAGTCCCGACAAGCACATCTTCTCCACCCACCGTTCCTCCTCCTCCGGGGGTTACCAGGAGCAGCACAACGTCCTCCCCCTGGCCAGCAGTCAGGTCAGGTTCAGCCTCCTCCCCCTCAGCACCACCCAGAGCAGTGGCAGCAGTTTGTCCCTGCAGCCATCCCTTCCCAGGCAGAAGCTGCCACAGGTGAGAGAACAAAACAAAACCTATAGTCAGAGCTCCACAATAAATCAGAAACTGAAAATAGAATTAAAAAAAAGTTAAAAGTCAAGATTTGTCTCTACCTTAGACCACTGAGGCCTTTTTATGGCATTGGAAGTGTTTAATTATACCCCCTCCCCCAAACAAAGTTTGAAGAAGGTCTGTAAGAATCAGTGCACATAGTGTTTGTGTGTGTGTGGAAGGAGGGAGGGTCTGTTGCAAATCTTGCAGATCAAACTACTTTCTCAGTTTTTGAGCGATGCGCATGAAATTTGGCACATACATTTGTCTTGGGATAAAGACGTGAAAGACATATTTTTTTTAATGTGCCGGAAACTGCATTGCCATGGTAATAATATATTTTGGCAATAAATCAGTGGAAAATATTGCAGATCAAACTACATGTACTTTCACATTTTTTTCAAGCAATGCTCAAGAAATTTGGCACACACATTGGTCTTGGAGTGAAGATGAGCACGACACATTCTAAAAAACAGTGGACACCCGTACGAATCTTTGATCTTCATCAAAATACAAATCTACATCAAATATACTTCCACGTGGTCCTCACACTCCCACCCTTTACGCGATCATGCCTTTTTTTGTCTGTGCTCCCCTCCACGTACAAAATGCACCAACCTTAGACACAGACATATCTACATCTATTCCAACTTCAATATTGAACAGAGACTTTATTTGAACTTAACTCATTTCTTTCATTCAGCTCTAAAGTAATTAGTTTGTATATGTAATTTATCTCATGCATTTATTTCTAATTTCATTTTGTAATGGCACATGTATAAGTTTGTGAAGTGCTTTGTAACAAAGTGTATATAAATGTTCATTATTATTGTTATTATTATTATTGTTGTTGTTGTTGTTGTTGTTGTTGTTGTTGTTATTATCATTATTATTATTATTATTGTTGTTGTCACTTTTGTTATGATGTTATAGTGATGAATCAGGGTCCTGATGGAGTGAGGGTATTAATCACCATCAATGGTATTTCTAGCTTTAATTACAGTACAAACGTCAAGCGGTTATCTCGGTTATCTCATATTTTGTTTTGCGTACATCCTCAGAAGCCGATGATGGACACGTCATCTCCCATGGAGGCCATCCTTCACAAGTCCAAGTCGTCACCCTCATCCCTCTCCTCTCGTCTCAGCTCCTTCAAGTCGGGTTGGCTCTCCAGTCTGGGTGGACAGACGTGAATTAAAGGTTAGGCTGTACCTGGTTAGTTAACGGATGAGTGAGTTATTAGGCTGTACCTGGTTAGTTAATGGATTAGTGAGTTGTTAGGCAGTACCTGGTTAGTTAATGGATTAATGAGTTGATTTATTTAATCCCTTGGGGCTACTTCAAGTCTGGTTGGCTGTCCAGTCTGGGAGGAGAGTCTTGAAAGGTTAGGCTGTACCTGGTAAGTTAATGGATTACTGAGTTGTTAGGCTGTACCTGCTTAGTTAATAGATTAATGAGTTGATTTATTCAATCCCTTGAGGCTCCTCCAAGTCTGATTGGCTGTCCAGTCTGGGTGGACAGTCTTGAAAGGTTAGGCTTTACCTGAGTAGTTAATGGATTAATGAGTTGATTTAGTTCATTAGTTACTCACTTTATTCCAATAATGGAGAGAGATTATAAAAGCTGCTAATTTAATTAAAATAGCTATTGCAAAATGTTTCAGTCGCTTAATGTATTGTTTTGTAAATACATAAATGCTAATTAGCTTGAGGATAGTAAAATACTGTCGGCACAGTTTATCTGTGAAACGTGAATATCAACACCTTCATAAAGGCACATTCAACTCGCAAATATCATCACACATCGTGTAGGAAAAAAATCTGCAGAAATAAGCAAGTCATCAAACCTGTCTTAAGCGCCACCCTCTTCTAAAGGCATGCCAACTGTCTTATAGTGCCACTTAAAATGATTCCCCTGAAGACAAGTCATGTATACAAGAACCTGTCTATAGGCGGCACCTGTCTATAAATGACACATTTTTGTTTCCATTGGTGTGCCATATACGACAGGTTTTAGCACTAATACACATCTCTAGATTTTTTTTCTGTTGAAAGTATTTGTGGTAGCAATGTATTCCTAAGTATCTAAAAATATATATATATATAGTATCATATATATATATATATATATAATATATATACTATTCTACATATAACATAAAAATAATAAATCTTGGATGTGCAGCGATACATTCCAGATCAAGTATGTTTCTGTTAATATAGGAGAGTAATTTTTTAAGGTTGAGAGAATTCTGTTGTGACAGTTTTGTAAGAGAATTGGTCCCTCGCTTGTTCTCGCAAAGCCATAATTGACCAATCAATTGGACAGCACAAATCTTTGAGTGTGTTGCATGACTTCAAATTTCTATTAGCGGTCACAACTTTTTCAATTCAATTTTTTTACTCGCAACAAAACAAATTTTCAAGATCATTCATCCACTTGGTAGTATGCACTTCAGTGTAGGCTTCGTCCGCCGAAGTCACTGGCGCCGCCCCCGGCCCGCCCCGCCCGCCGGCCGTTGGTTGTGTGACACAATTTGTTTAGCTCTTACTAAGTCTTAGTCACGTAATTTTATATTACACAGTAAAATTTCACAAAAACTAAATAATTTTAAATAAAATGCCTATATATTTCACTAGTAACTAATAAACTCATTCGTCAGTGTGGTGCATACTTTAAGCCTGTTGTAATATCGAAGTCGCAATGCACTGGATTTGACCAGCCTGGTCAGCATACCTGCCAACCTCTGACAATGAAAAATCTTACTGAATACAGATAAAAGATCTATTCTTAATGGTAATATGAAGGTAAAGAATCTACCAATGTCAAACATCAGCATGTATAAGAACTGCACATTCTTTAAAAAAGTCCATATTTTCCTATCAGAAAACTTATTCTGTGGATTTGACTGATGAAATATCTTACACAAATCTGAAAAAATCTTACTGTTGCGCAGGTATATCTGTCATATCCTAGGGGGTAAATTCAACATCAAATAGCTATCCTCTCGCATGATATATGGTGCTTTTCAGGGAAAGTAGTTGTGGATTTTATGAACATGCCTCCTGAAATGATACACAGCACACCTCCTGAAACTGTTCAAGAATATAACTAATTAATATTGGTTAGGATTATGAACTGTTCTATATTTGTTAAATAGGTCTTCGACTATGCCTTACAATTTGCACCACTTTCGCCTTTCCCGCCATTTTATTTAATTCTGAAATGTTCAAGGATACTGTAAAACCACACCGAGAAGACACTATAGAATGCGAATGAACAGGCATTAGTCCTATA
>JZLH01S0057544.1:25225-50609 GCA_001188425.1 Eucidaris tribuloides | reverse complement strand
CAATACACGACACACTGCAGACTTTGTTTGGACAAATATTTGCTGCCAGATTGTCTATTTCAATCTCACCTCACAAAACAAAATACTCTTTCATTTATCATCAGTGAGTTGCAAACTTACAGTTTTTCAGGAATATGTTGACCTTGAATCGTTGTACACAGAATTGTTAGAACTGGAGGATAGGGAAGCTTTAGCAAAATTATTATCATTTTTTGGGGGGGGGGTGGGGTGGGGGAGCGGAGGTGCGGAGAGGGATTGGAAGAATTTGAGAGTTCCAATGATAAAATTTTGAATTTTTGCATTATCATTACCTGATTTGGGATCACACAATAACAAATTTATAATCTCCTCCCCTCCATATAGGTCAGTGTCTTTTATTGCAGAGCTAACAACAATTGTAAGTTGGAGAAAAGGCCACATTGACGCTAAGTGAAAAACATACTTTGAATGCCCCCACCCCTAGGCCCCCCCCCCCCAAAAAAAAAAAAATAATAATGATATAATAAATAAATAAATAAATAAATAAAAAATAATAAATAGATAAATAAATAAATAAATAAATAATAAATATAAAAATAAAATAAAATAAATAATAAAAAATAAAAAAATAAATAATAAAAATAAGAAAAAATAAATAAAACAGAAAAAGTCAAAGTGGGGAAAGTACAACATATTCAGTAACTTTATTACTACTCAAAGTTGAAAAAAAAATCATTTCTATCAATATACTAAATATAATAAAATTCATACAAGTGGCAGCTCTGCACCTGCAAAAGGTTTGGTGTTAATTTCGTCAGCTGTTTGTTGGCTATTCATCCTTTCAGCACGTTGAAGAGGTTGACAGACTGTTGCCATGGTGAAGATTGTCGTTTCCATACCCAGACTTTGCTGAGCAGTTGCACCTAGAGGGTAATGCAATAAAACATCACATTGATACTTCAAAATCTGTAACATCATACATTTAAAGAAAGTTATAGTTCTACTGGTGACAAATGAATCTCCTCTTGTTGTTTCATATATAGTACCTACATCATTTATTAATGGCCTGAAATCATACGCTCTGAAATGCTTTAATTAAGTTGAAGTCTTTTGAAAATGAAAAAAAAAAAAAAATATTAAATTGGATAGTGATATCTATGATCACAATATGCCATTATAAACAATTTCAATTTTAGGCTGATGTTGTTTCCTGATGCCTGACCTGACAATCTTATACTCTGTGAAAGATTTGTCTGATAGACCAAAACTGTACTTGGGCTTTACGAGTATTACACCTCCCTTCATTATCAATCCACACCCCATCCAAGCCCAATCAACTCTTCCAACTTCATATTTCAAAGATCTATGTACTGTACTAACAACATGAGAAGATGGGCAAGTATCTCTCTGATGAGCAGCAGAAATGTTTCCATATCACCAAGCCCAACTTTGATAGGCTGTTAATCACAGTATTTGGACATTCACCCTTCCATTTGGTGACACTCAATGATAATCATATGAGTTGCGTCATCCTAAGTCTGTGCTTTGCATGAAAAAGGCCCAGTCCCAAAATACTACATTGATTCTCTAATCACAGAACTTACTGATGGATTCACAGCCCCTTTTATAAAACAAATAATGCATCAACATTTGTAAAGTTATTGACTGGAAACCACATTTTTGGATAACAATTACCAGTGGGTTTCCTTTGATCTACCTACTCTAAATCAAACTTAGGCTTTATTTGATAATGTACCTTCATATAGACTTTATTCAATCTGTTGAAAATACAAAGTTATTGAATGGAAACAGTTATATAGCTATTTCTGCTTTTTAAAGACTGTGTCATTGATTTATCCATATATTTTAACTTGAAATCCGTTGTATAATTATGAAAGTACAATACTGCGAGATGTATTTTAACATAAACAAACATAACTCTAAAAATATATTTCTGGTAATTTTGTATCTTACTACTAGAGCAAATATGTATGTACTTATAAACTGACTAGAAAAGATGAATGAATTTAAACATTTTATAACAATGTGTCTAATAATAAAATCTGTAACCATAAAAGCTCAATATTTCAATGTGTATTTCAACAAGAGAGGAGAACTCTAAAAATATATTTCTTCTAAGTTGATATCTATACAATAGAAAAAAAAATATTTGTACCTGTATACTTAGACTAGTACAGGTAAAGATGAATTAATGAACACATTTTGTAAAAGTGTATGTCCAGTAATGAAGTGGGGCAAAAGAAGTAGTAAATAACTAGCTTGCATCTAAATCACACTTTGTCTCTCAGTGTATTTGTTTTTATTTTTTGTTATGCTGTATATATTTGATTTCATGATCATTTTACAATTTGAGTTCATAATTAAATTTCTAATCATATTATGTTTGTGTAACATTTTGCTTGTCTATTAGAAATGTGGATGCTGCCACTAGATGTGGCAATATTATGTTAAATAAAATTCTATACCTACTCAAACTTATTTAAATGGTGTAATCAAACTTTTCTACCCCTTGGTAAGCGTGGCATAATATATTTTTTATTTTAATCAAATTTGAAAGCTTCTTCCGTATGTAGCATTATTATGTTATTGATATTAAGTGCTTAACCAGTTGAACTGGTTTAAGTTGTGTAGATATTACTTGAAATATATCATGTTTAAACATCATCTCATACTTTATAGCATAGCTATAGTTTTTTTTTGTAGTTATTTTGATGGTAATCATACTTTGTGAAAGTGTATAGTTTGAATATGATAAAGTAAATTAATGGAGGATATTTATATAGATATAGAGTTATAGAGATATCCTTATTGTGTATGTATTTGAATTAATGACGGATATTTAGAGTAATGGTTTATTTCAATAGTACATGGGATTACTGTATTGCTCTTCTTTTTTACTTAAATTTTGTGTGTATTTCTTCCGAAATAAGAATTATATACTGGGAAGTAAAGTATTTTATTTAAGTGCTAGTCACTAATATAAGAGTAAGTTTACTATGCAGATAGATAATATATATTTTTGCTTGTTATAATGACTGTTTATGGTTTGTCTCTTTCTGTTGAGTGTGCTCTTGTCTGCGTGAAATGTCGCATGAACACACACACACGCACGGCACCCTCGATATCCTATAGAATACAACACAACAACAACGCACACACACACACACACACACACACACACACACACGCACACACACACACACACACACACACACACACACACACACACACACACTCACAATTATAATACACAACCAATTTTAATCTGTGAAGAAGAGCGAAGTGTAAAGAACCAACAGTTTGTCATATTTTGCATTGAACATTAAACCTTACATTGCCTATGGATTGAAACAGATTTGTTTACTCTTAATAATAGTGGCTTACAACTATGTGTTTATTTTCTGAACAAATATTGTGACAATTCTTGGATATCAAAAGTAGTTTATAACTTTCTATGTGTATTTTATGTCTTTTTGTATGTTGTTAAGATGAAGTAGGGTCATCACTCCAGGTAAATAGTTTTCCTCTACCTCTAGTTTGTAAAGTGTTCATAGCAAGAGAAATTCTACTATATATAAAGTTTGTTCATAATAGGTAGTGAAGAAAATGTAAATCTTTATTCTTGGAAAGTATTTAATGTAAACAAGCAAATCATGGGTACCAAATATATTTTAAGGGAGAGACGTATCCAATGATTAAAGAGTCTTATATGCAAAAGAGATCATATTTCACCAGAATTTTATTCATATTTGTCAGTAAGATACAATGAAGTTTTATGATGATACAGGTACAAGAACACTGCACACAGACTGTGTATCCAACTTTAGTCCAGAAATTTGAAACAGGGAGTCTAAAATGTTAAATTGTACAAAAATGGACATCTACTTTCTTTTTATTCCTTTACAATACATATTCAAAATCAAAATTCTATCTAGCCTGTTTCTTTCCACTGATGAAGGAAGGACCTACTCATCAATTCTCCATTTCAATCTATCATGTGCCATTCGTTTCCATGTAACGCTGTCATATTCTCTGATATCATCCATCCACCTCCTACTTTACCTGCCTCTTCTTCCAAAAAAATCAAAAGTATATGTCATCAAAAATATGTTTGTATACCCATTTGGCTAAAACCTTGGTTCCTGGAACAATACACTGGTACTTGTCTTGGTCCACGACCAGTGGATGGTTAACATTAATTAAAACAGTTCCACTTCTTAGTTTATATTCAATAAATCTCAATGTTCTTAACTGACTTGTAACAAAAACACTGATCTGGGAAATTGCACCCTAGCTTAATTCCTGAAACAATACACTAAGAGTAGGTTTTGTCCAAGTCTATAGTGGACAGTCACAAAAATTGGAACAGTTCCACAACATATCTCAAGTTTTGGGAATTAATTCAGCTGGTTTAAACAAATACCCATTTCAAATGAAGAATATTTAAAACAAAATGTGGATAGCAATAACTTTGTCGTGTGTTTGTGTCAAGTGCTCAGGGTTCAGTAGAAATTCTTTTTAAGGATTTGTATATGGCGCATTTTGTAGGTTGACTCTAATAAACATATGGAAAGATTGTTATATAAACATGTTTTTACAATTGTTTTCTTAGAATGCTGAGAAGAAATGTGAGCGGTTTTCTGTGAATGTGGTGGAGTGCTTTTATTTCTTGGTATTCAGAAATCCCCAGGATGTTTAAATCATACCCTAAACAAGTATGCTTAACAATAATTTGCATCTTACTCCTGAGACTTCAACCATCAATAATATGAAAAATCATGTTTCATTTCCAGAATTTCTCAGACACAACTGTTACTGCTTGTAAAAGATTGATGTGAACAGTTTGCCAACCCAGGGTGAAAAAAAAATATCTTGTAAACTTAAAAATTTAGTTATCAACCAAATCAATACAGGGAAACCCCTTTTCCAAGATCTAGTTACAATAAAAAAAAAAAAAAAAAAAAACTATATATATATATATATATATATATACTATAGTACATATATATATATATATATATATATATATATATATATATATATATTTTTAGATACTTAGGAAATACATGTACCACAAATACTTCAACAGAAAAAAAAAATCCTAGAGATGTGTATAGTGTAACCTGTCTATAGTGGCCACCCAAGGGAAACAAAAAATGTGTCTTTATAGACAGGTGGCCGCTATAGACAGGTTCTTTAATACATGACTTGTCTTCAGGGGAATCATTTTAGTGGCCACTATAGACAGGTTGGCTGCTATAGAGAGGTGGCCGCTAAGACAGGTTTGACTGCTTGCTTATTTCTGAGATTTTTTTCCACACGCATGTGTGATGATATTTGCGAAGTTGAATGTGCCTTTATGAGGTGTTGAAGTATTCAAACAGTTTCACAGCAAACTGTTGGACAGTATTTTACTATCCCTCAAAGCTAAATTTAGCATTTATGTATACAAAAACAATACATTAACGACTGAAACACATTTTGCAATAAAGCTATTAATTAAATTAAGAGCTTTTATACTAAATTTGTAGTAATTATATGGAATAAACCCTCATTAAAAATGTGACTTAATAGTTTGCTTTTAGTTAACATGTTCAGTTATTTTTTCCTAAAAATTCACTAAATTTGTAATTTAAGGAATTGTAATTTGGAGGAGATAAAGTAAAATAGACCAAGTGAGTGTTGCATATGTTTGCTAACCTCTTTAACTAAAGTGATATTTCCTACATATATGTAAACCACAATTGTAATCATGTCAAGTATAATTGCATGTTTTGTATTCAAGCTAGGAACATCAAATTGTGTGTGAGAGAGGGAAATGTGGAAATCACTTTGTGATGAACTTTACACCGTATATTGAACGATGATACTTCTAATAGAGTTTCAAGATCTTAGTTTCAAGAAGAGGTTTTGCCAGTAGGCTGCAAACATTAATATTTATATTTATATTAAAACGGAACATTGCGTTGCGAGGTTTCTAATATCTCTTCAACAATATTTGTGAACAAGCCCGCACTGAAAATGATCTCATAGATAAGAAACAACTATATTGTACATCTTTGATAACCTTTTTCAGATAACTGTTCTCACTTTGAGTAGCCCATTAGCAAGTTGTGGAATGTGAGACATAGTATGTTGATTATACTTTGATAGGTACATTTCAGACATATCTGGAAACTAGACCAACATAACTGTGTATGAGTCGGGGTCAAATACATGTCATGTGTAAGGAGGTCTAATCTACATTTCAACAAGTAGTCCACTAGTCACTCAAGTAACAAAACATCTATTAAAATGATTTATTTTGTATCTTTTCATTGTTGTGACAGAACTAATGACGGATGTTGCCAACTACTGAAATCAGAGCTACACATATTTCAGCCTACAAATAAAAATTCCACCATTTATATTTACATATCAATAAATGTACCATCATGGATTCATGGTTGTAAGTGGTGCCAACTTAAATGTCATGATATTAAAACTACTCATTTGCAAACTTTAAACTCTGGAAAAAAAACGTAAAAACTATATATATATTTTTGGATCATTGAAGGAAATGCTTGTATTTTGTACTGGTGGAATGTATATTTTTATTCTATTTTTAAAAAACTGAAATACTAAACTTACGAAAGAGGGAAAAGTGTCTGTTTCATTCAAGG
Source organism: Eucidaris tribuloides (assembly GCA_001188425.1). Classification (NCBI taxonomy): domain Eukaryota; kingdom Metazoa; phylum Echinodermata; class Echinoidea; order Cidaroida; family Cidaridae; genus Eucidaris; species Eucidaris tribuloides. The sequence goes on along the minus strand of JZLH01S0057544.1, from coordinate 43,947 downwards.
TTATCTGGGACTAGATTGTCATGATCAAAATGATTATATTAAAGTAGAACATAATTTTAATGTAATACAGTGAATGATAATATTGTTACAAATAAGTATTGTGTCAATAAAGTCAACTTATGTACACATCTGAAAATCAGTTCAATTTATATCAATTTTGACATAAACATAGACAGATGTTTAGAATTGAGGATTTAGCCAAACACAACATCACACATAGTGATTTGTGTGTATCACATGCCAAGTTATGAGCTAAATATGGTCAGATAAAGAGTCTTAAATGATGTACACAACTGTATCTAGCATGATTGTGAATAAACAAGGCATTGGGATTCCACAGGTAGAGATTGGTTTCTGAACACCTTGTGTGACTTTTAAACAAATATAAAATGGAAAGGGATAGCAGTTAATGGTCTTAAACTATATATGAATAAATTTAATTACTTGTTACAATTTAGCACTTAATAATATGTATAAATAATAAATTTAAATTTTCCTAAAAATGTGGTGCAGGCATATGTGTGTAAGATGACCATGAAATGTTACAGTAAAGGCAACTAAACTATATTATTAAACTGTGTTAAAGTATGTTATTAAAAGATGATAAAATGTCTTAAAACATGTATTTACAGAACAATGTCTATAAATATAAATAGATACATATTAATAAATTATAGATTGCTAACAACTATGAATATGTAAAGAACGTACACTTCAGTCATTTCTTCATGTTTGCCATTAAATTTGAAAATAGATTATGAAAATAAATATCGGCATTTTAAATTGTTGTTTGTTATTACAATCCTAAGTTTTTGTTTAAGTTTTTTCTCTGTCGTTTCCCTCTGCATAAATGTTTCCTCCACATTCTTCTTTCCTGTTTTAATATGAACAACCCCTGACATACCGAAGTTTTTGTCTTATATTTTGATTTGTTTTCGTTCTGCTTAACCTTCTCTGTCCTTCTGTGATCAGCCTCTGCTTTTAAGGGGAAACCCAGGCTGAGCTCAAGTTGCTTGTAATAGAAGAAGAAAAAATGCTTAAAGGCACTGTATAACAATGTTTCCAGTTTAAAAAATCTGAGCTACATGATTCCCCAAGCTACCAGTGTCTCTGGTACGGTCTAAAAATGAAGCCCTGAAAAAATTGCAGTTTCAAACGATCATTAAGTGCTGTAAAAAAGTGAAAATCATTGAGAGACCTTCCAGCTTTCCCCCATAGACTGCTGTGTTGTAGAATTTCCTATTGCCTGATAGGAAATTAATGTGCCAAGTTGTATCTGCACATATTGTACTAGTGACAGCATAACTGTCCAAACTTTTGTGTTCTAAGGTGTTTACATGCATTTGTTCATTCAAACACTGTCAGATACGTCAAATAGCAAAGTTCAACAATTTTTTAAATGGACCTTCCACAGTGTTATATAGTGTCTTTAAACTTTCAATGCTGAGGTTCTCCTTTAACTTTGTGGTTATACATGTACCTGCCCAGTGTTTCTGGTTTGTGACTGTTTGTATAACCTCCAAGATATTTTTCAACCCATGATTCAAACCTTTATCCACTGAAGGGCACATATCTTAGTGTAATTGTAAACATGTTATAAATCACAAAATATACTTTTAGTATGTTTAACCCTATATTAACTGGGGGGGGTCAATTTGACCCCCCCCCCTCGACGAATTTCGCGACCACGCCGCCGCGCAAAATTTTTTCGTCGCGTCGATCGCCGACTTTTTACTTTCAAGTCTTGCGCATCTTTTGAGACTGTTTTCGCGGACATCGGAACGTACGTTACGACGCTGGCGCGACTTTTTTTATACATGATGGTCAACAAAATTGCTCGGAAACGTGTATTTTGTTGTACACCAATGGAAATTGTGCTTTTCTGCACTAAATCATAAATGTATGTATATTTTGCTTTACTGTTTAAATGAATTAATTTTAGGTGCTGTTTGTAATTGCAAAAGTGTCCCCAACAATTTCATCCGAAAAACAATAGAAACAAAAGGTCGAAAACAAAGAAATACATAGAAATTCACAACATAAAATAATAGAAATTTTTAGTATGTTAGAAATGTCAAATGATATATTCACCCAAAAATTAAGCAGTTCTACTAGCTGTTTTTAGGGGGTTGTGCCGAAAGCGAAATTTGCAATAATTTTTATTACGTAAAAAATATAAAAAAAAAATTTGAAATTTTATTTTTCCGGCATATGCGACGCAAATTTAGCGGCGTTCGCGCGATCGGCGGCCGAGATCTCACGGGGGGGGTCAAATTGAACCCCCCCCCCCCCAGTAAAAACCCGGTCTGAAATAGCCCACTTAAAATAGGGTTAAATGTACAAAGAGTCATTGCTGTGTAAGAACATGACAGTTAAGAAAGAGCAGCACTCATCCTTGAATGTTTATGGCATTAATTGTGTCAGAAATGTTACCAAGGAGTCATAACTTTCAGATACTTCAGATACTTCATATCATCCTCTTCCTCATTTCTTTCTGCTCCCCCTTCTCTTCCTCATCCTTCCTCCTCCTCTTCTGCCTCCTCCCTGTCTTTTTTTCTTCTTTTCTTAATTCCCTGATATTTCTCCTCCCTCTCTTCCCCTCTGCCTTCTCATTTTTCTCCTCCTCCTCCACCATCTTCTATTTTCTTTCCTCTTCTTCTTCTTCTTCCTCTTCTTCTTGTTCTTGTTCTTGTTCTTGTTCTTCTTCTTCCTCCTCCTCTTTCTCTTCCTCTTCTTCAACCCATTATTCAAAACTTTATGCACTCAAGGGCACAGATCTTAGTATAATTGTAAACATGTTAAGAAAGAGCAGCACACATCCTTGAATGTTTATGGCATTAATTGTGCCAGAAATGATACCATAACTTTCAGATATTTTTTCATCTCATCCTCTTCCTCATATTCTTTCTGCTCCCCCTTCTCTTCATCATCCTTCCTCCTCCTCTTCTGCCTCCTCCCCTTCTTTTTCTTCTTTTCTTAATTAAGAATGCATCATTCCCTGATATTTCTCCTCCCTCTCTTCTCCTCTGCCTTCTCTTTCTTTCTCCTCCTCCTCCACCATCTTCTATCTTCTTCTTCTTCTTCTTCTTCTTCTTCTTCTTCTTCTTCTTCTTCTTCTTCTTCTTTCTTCTTCTTCTTCTTCTTCTTCTTCTTCTTCTTCGCCTCCTGCTCCTCTTTCTCATGTTATTCTTCTTCCTCTTCACATCCTTCTTTTTCCTCCTCTTCTTCACAGTCTTCCTTTTCCTCTTCTTTCATATGATGTAAACAAACTACATAAGATTAAAATCAAATCTTACTGATGATTTGATGTGATATTTTGGAAGATGGTGGCAGAGAGACATGGGATTCCTGTTATATTGGGGATTGATGCTGTGCTGTGAGGGTAAGGCTAATGGATTGGGGGGGGGGGTGATCTTGGTTGTCATATAAAATCCCCAGGTCAAGAATTATCCACTGCAGCTGTTGTAGTCCCTTAGGAATAGACCCCTGTCCTCTTCAATTGGTCAGCAAATGCCAAGCTGTACAGTGAATACCTGAGATCCATAAAGATGGGATCAACACTTTGACTTGGGATGTAAAAATTCCAGAGATGCTCTAGCAAAACATAATTTGTTTATGCTAGGAGCTGCCAAATGTGTTTGTGTTGTTGCATCCAGTGTTCTGGGATATGTTAAATGGGGTGGGGGTTGTAGGAAGGAATGTTTTAAAGGTAATGTATGGTTGTGTTAAATGGTGAAAAATAAACTGTTCTATTGTGTTTTTTAATAAACCCATAGCTACATGTATCAATGTTCTGGAATGCTTCCATTTTTTCCAGAATTTGGTAACAAAAATTGAAAGGTCGGGGATTGGGGGGGGGGGGGACTTTTTTGCCATAGGAAATATAGGCCTACATAATATCTACTCCGTGATTAAAAAGTTAAATTAAAAAAAAATCATATTTTAAACAATTTCCAGTAAGTTTGATGTTATTTTCTGATGTATGACATGACAGTACAATACTTCTTATTTGGTCAGCGTACATCAACCACATTGAATTCAACTATTAATGGGTTGAGTTATATTTTTTAAACTGTAGGCCTATTTATTTCCATTCTGCCAGTAATTTTCAATTTAATCGAGAAATTCTAAATAAATCCCGCAATTGATTATGTGCTATTTGAATTTTTAAGAATCATATTGTGTGAATGGCATTTTCAAATTTTCTCAAACAATGTTGGATTTCTTCAAATGACATAAATGGTACCCTGGGGTACCAAATAGAAATCAGCCATTTTGTTGAATTATTATTATTTTTTTAGCACTGTGCCCTGGGTTACAAAACTGTGTAGAAGTTATGTTTGAAGTGTGCTTCTCAATGTTCTTGTGCAAAATATTTTCTAAAATTATGTTATACGACAGTAAAGGGTGTGAAAATAACTTCAGCCTCATTTTCACCCCACTTTTCGAAAGATTATTTCTTTCTATTGTGCACTTGCGTAACCTCTGCATCATAACCACTGATCTCAGTGATCATAACCAAAGAAAATACATTTTTGGACACAAGAGGGCGCTACACAACGCGGTACACTGGGGTACAATGGTATCCTGGGATAGTGCGTGGTAAGGGCGTTATCAATATGCTCTGTATCGATAGTACTATAGATAATCAGCTGATCTTGCCTCTTAGCAATATATCGATAGTGAATCTGTGTTAACGATACTAGCCGACAGTCATTTAGCTCTGTAGTATGCTAAAAGTCTGGACTTTGTTTTTGAGCCGCGGACATCAATGGCGCTAATATTTAGCTCCGTATTACGCTAGAAATGAAAGTTGGCAGTTTGTTTTTTGAGTGGTGGATATTAATAGCTGTGGCTCAGAAACAAACTGGTGGCTTTTATTTCTAGCCTAACATGGGGCTAAATATTAGCGTCATTAATGTCCGTGGCTCAAAAACAAACTCCTGACTTTTGTACTATTTGGATTGTTAGTTAATTTTTTGGCAATAGTTATCAATATCGGTAAGGATATTCTTAGTGATATATCGGCAGAGAATTCTCAACGATAACGGGCCTAGCGCATGGTGCATCAAATGTACTGTATTCACTGAATGCCCAGTACTGTTTTGGGAAACAAACACAAGTATACCGCTAATTGTTAAAAAGTGTCATTGAACTCAGACCCATCTAGTCCTGCTAGAAAATTCCATTCAATTATTTCAAAATAAAGTAATATAACCATGCTGTTTCATTTTAATCAAATTGGTCAGGAATGGATAGGTCACATGTCAAAAACAGTAAGTGTAAAGGACATTTTCCTCATTTACTTTTTGACCACCACCCAATTTGCAGCCAACAGAAACTTTAGTACCACTGTCCCTGTTGGAGGTCAGTTCATACCCTTGCACTGCCTTGTCCAGTGGCTAATTGGTTTGGACACTCAGACCAAATAGCCCCTGGGGGTGGTAGATTGAGGGGCTTAGGTGTAATGGGCTAGGGGTGTGGGGTGACACCCAGAGGTTAGCGTGGGGTCATTCTACTTTTTAAAAATTCTACCAGGGACCTGAAACTACCACCAAAATTGAGTCCTTGGTCACAAGTGTGTTTGGAAAGAAAATATTATCCTTGGATTATTTGTGGACCCTGTTTACACTGAGTGAGAGCAGATCCATGAAATTGGGTCTGGGACTGGTGGTTTGTGGATGGGTTGAAAAACAAAAATCAAAGAGACATCACAAGCCAAATATTTTGTTGCGAAATTTGTGACAAACTTGTTAATAAATTCACAATCATCTAAAATAACTTGACAATATATATTCACAATAAGTTAACAATGAATTCACAAATATATTCACAATGAATTTTCAATAGATATTTATGTATTTTTGTATATATTTATTCATTTAAGTGTATTTATGTACAGTATTTGGGCAATTCCACGGTTACTCACGTTACATTTGAAGGCACTTTGATTCACTTGTTGATCTCTTGCAATATTATTAATGGTAGATAGCTTAGAGTCTTTATGTCATCACAAAGCATACATGTTGTTTCTGATTTGTACAAAATAAAAATTTGAGAAAATAAATTTAACTGTATGAAAATTATTGAAATGTGTCGGTTACTCACGTTACAGAATTTGGACATGCATAAAATGTTTAGAGGACTTAATTGAAATTTTCCCCATGTGGAGCTCTCATTAAAAAAAGGTTGTACCCTTATCAAAGCACTCTGATAGAGAGTCACAAACTGACTATATGCAAACTGTAGTGGGTTACCCTGTTTTTGTATAAATTACAAGAACATCGGTTACTCACGTTACGGTTACTCACGTTACATTTTGTCCGAAGACATATTTTCTGGGTTATCTTCACGTAAATAGATTTTTATTGGAAAAGCAATACGTTTATCATTGCAGTATTATATGCTTAACACTATATCATGGAAAAAACTGGAGAAACATTGATAATATTTCATGAAACTTAGATTTAATCACAGAAGGTGGAGCCTAGTCCCACATGTGGCATATTGTGTATGGTTGCTGATTCTCCTAGAAAGTCAACGTTAAAGAAGCAAAATTTGGGGTAGAAATGATGACCCCCATTGTTTCTTCATAAATCATAGCCAATCAGACCAATAAAATGTAACATGAGTTGAGATAAAGCCAAATTACATAGTGCTTGGTTTGTCCACCAACCTGTGGAATTGCCCATTTATTTTTGTATTAATTATTTTCAGATTAATCACATACTTACTCACTTAATTTAAAGGAAGAAGGAGCCAGCAACTATCAGGTTAAGAAAAGTTAAGAAAAAAAAATGACATTGTGAGTATTATGAGAATTATGGTACATGGTGATAATGACAGCCTAAATAAGGGGTACTGTGTGATACTCACCGTCAGCAAGGCCCTATGTCTTTGCAAGTTTCATCCTGGTATAAAACTTGCAGAAAGACCAATAGGGGGGAGGAGCTTTTCGATTCAAACAGTGCATACATAACCACGGCGCGACTTACACACGTCGTGTGGCATGCATCGGTCACGAATGGTCAGCTCCAGACCAGTGCACGTGTGATCTGATTGGTTGGAAAGAACTTAATTTTTTGTCTTAACTTATGCCTGTTATTTGCTGGCTCCTTCTTCCTTTAATTACCTACCTACCTACCTACTTATACTGACTAATTTTCTTACCTACTTACTTAACCTTTTACTATTTTTGAGGGTTATTGGATGAACCATGGAGTTATAAGAAAACTTTAATACTCCATGGATGAACAGGCTTGTAGAACTGTTTGTATTCCTTCCAATTAGATGAAAACCATTGCCAATTATGGTGATTCCTTATCACCTCACAAGAAATTATGTCATTTATCATCCTTAACTTCATTTTCTTTTTTATGGTGTGGAAATTATTTTTGTTGTTGTTGTTATGTCCATTTTTTTCTATTCTTTTGTCACAAAGCACCTTGAGTATTTAACCAAAATGGACAACCCTCTAAAAATCCCAAATATTGTTATTATTATTATTATTAGTAGTAGTAGTAGTATTAGTAGTAGTAGTAGTAGTAGTAGTAGTAGTAGTAGTAGTAATAGCAGTAGTAGTAGTAGTAGTAGTAGAAGTAGTAGTAGTAATAGCAGTAGTAGTAGTAGTAGTAGTAGTAGTAGTAGAAGTAGTAACCAAAGGACTCCAAGGGCCATGTAATTGCACACATTGAATGAGATAATTTCATTCCTTGAATATATATTTTCATTATTGAATAAAATCAATATATTTCTGTACAGTGTGCTAAACCCATCTCTCCTTTAAAAACTAAACTTTACAGATTCTTTACCTATAGAAGACAAGAATATGACCTTTAAAACTCATTTGTGACCACATAAATTATTAGGGTGTTTTTTTAACACATAATAGTAGCGATATGTTTAGGTCACCAAAAGGGTAGAATTCTGCAAATGCTTGTTGTGTCATGGTTATATATTATAGTGGGTTCTGGGCTGTATCAATCAGCCTGTATATTTATATTAGAGCCTATTATTCTATATCTACATTTCTAGAGGTGTCTGTGTTTATATTTATTCTGAAACAAGCCTGTCATTTCTGTTTTGTGGTATGAAAGGCTGTCTAACACCGTACTCATTTATGTTTGCTATTGTTTATACTGTCAATACATTAAAGGTAGGGGATCTCATTTGCAACCCTCCCATAATATAGCAAAACATTATTCATGCCCATATGATATTTAAAAAGTACTTGCCTGTGAAATCTGAAGATCAGAAATCACCTGGATTTTAAGACATGCACAAGAAACCAATAGTTGTGTAGTGTATGTTCTAGGCACACTGTTCTGTTCCAAATCTCACTATATTTCAAATTTGGTATGGTTTGTGGTTCTCCACACAGTAGATTTCAGCATGATTATAATGAACCAGGGTATGGTTTGCTTTTGGAGTGTTGCATACAGTACACTTTAGAAGAGAGGCTGAACATGGTCTCAGTTTACAAATATGTAAACTACTTTGCTTAATTCAAAAGAAAGACATTGTTTGTAGTTAAAGGAAAATGTAGCCAGCACTTAAAAGGAATAAGTTAAGAAAGATTTTGGGTTCTTGCCCGCCAATCAGATTGCACGTGCACTGGCCTTCAGCTGACCCTTCGTGACTGACGCATGCCGCCCTTTGTGTGTTAATCGTGCTATATGCACTTTTTGAATCGATAAGCTCCTCCCCTGTAGCTGTTTTGGCGAAGTTTCTTCTATGGAAAATTTAGCAAAGACTTTGATATTAACAGAAAATTACTAATTGAGCCTTGCTGAGGGTAAGTATCACACACTATCCCTTATTTAGGCTGTCTTTATCATGTCACCATTTACCATAATTTTCTCAATACTCACAATGTAATTTTTTTTTCATTAACTCATCAGCATGTGAGTTCAAATGAACAGTTCCAAGCACTTAAATTGGAGTCCTCATGAAAAGAAAATTACTGTGTTGAGTGATCCTAATAATTATTATATTTCACAAACACACAATTCTTTAAAAAAGTAAAAATATCATTGTTATAAGTTACCGACTAATATTTATGACATGAATACAAACAGAAAACTGGATGTTCAGCTACTTCACATAGAAATGAACAGGATATATGTAATTGTATGAATTTGAAATATTTTCACGTTTCTGATAGAAGAGAAGACCGTTAGAGAAAATTGCGAAGTTATACCAAGGAGTTACTAAGCGCTTAGTAACTCCTTGGCTATACTAATTACTAAATTCGCAAATAATATCAATGCTAATGCTCAAACGACAAAAAAAAGAAATCGTAAATATAAGTACATGATATGAGATTCTTGGATGGGCAGAAATAGGCCACATTTCCAGAAAATGCACAGAAGCTTATTTTTTCAGTGCTCGAGATTTCAATGCAATTTCTTTTCTGAGGGATGCACCCTCGTCTGTATTAGCATGAACTCTTAGCATGCATTGCCTGTCTTTATTCACGCAGAAGTATTTTTTAACGAACCTTTAATAGTAACGAGTTCTGATGTTAGGCCGAGACTTTGTAGGAATGTCACTGGTATTCCAACACATAGTACATTTGTGTATGTCTCGAACCTCTATGTCAGTAATTTTACAGTGGACATATGTGTCAATCGCATCGCATCATTTGCGCTTACGGTCTTCTCTTCTTTTGGCATTTCTTTCATCAGTGCTTAATCTTTTTGTTTTCCTTCTTTCATCTCTAATATCAACATTTCGTAAAAATTCTTGTAAATCTTTATCCCCCAAACCCATGAGTTGTGTGACAAGGTCCTTCCTGTATTTCACTTGCGAGTAATTTGCATCAATTCGTTTGATAAATTTTTTAGGATCTGCTCTGCCAGGGAAAATAGTAATTACAACTTGTGGGTTGCTTTTCATCCATTCTTTATATAGTATGTACGAATTGATGATAGAAATATCAATGAGATGAAAAAATAAGGTTTTCCACCATGTGTTTGTTTTTCTCAAAACGTTATATTTATTGATCAGTTGGTCGGACAAATCAACGCCTCCCATCCCTTGGTTATAATCTCGTATTATTTCTGGTTGTTTTACGTCTTTGTTCTCCCATTTTCCATCAACTTTGACTTTCCTCTGTACAACATGAACATTCTCGGGCGTTTGCCGGTGTATAGTTGACATCATAGTTACAAGTTTACGATCTTTCCATTGCAAACATAGAATTTCCCCCATCCTTACCCACCGCATGTCCCCCCTCCCTGCCCCTTTGGTCCATTCCCTGCTTGTTTCCTTTAGTTCTCTGGGAAAGTTTTTACGATCAGTTTGCGTTGTTCCAGTAACAAATGTCTTCAATCTACGTAGATCTTGTAGTAACTGCACACTTGTGTAAAAATTGTCTACTATACATGATAGCCTTGGTTTATGAAATCCTCCAGCAAGTCAAATACTACCTTGTAACCCAAACCATGTTGTATTTGTCCCTCCTGTTTCCCCGTATATACAAAAAAATTGGATGTGTAACCGGATTTGGCATCGGCCAGAACCCACAATTTATACCCCCATTTGACTGGTTTATTCCGAATATATTGCCTAATCCCTGATCGTCCCTTACTTTTTACCATTCTTTCGTCAATCGTTATGGAACGATGTGGTTGAAAAAGCGTCATACATCTATCCCTTATATAATCAAGACAATATTTAACTTTTGTAAGTTTTCCCTCAATTTTTGTATCCTCAGTTGCAGGGTCAACCACGCTTAAAAATTGTAAGATATCCTCAAAACGTTTTCTCGAACCAAATGCACGCGGAACCGGCGTAAAAAAAGACCAACTGCTGTTCCAGTAATTTGAGATGGAGGGAAGTTGATGAATTCCCATGAAAATCACAAGACCGATAAATGAGTACATTTCTTCTACTGTGACAGGCTCACTCCGAAACCCTTCCTTGTCGCCGTAAGTAGTAAATTTATGGATGTTGGAGAGGGCATACTGATTAGTAAATAGACAGATGTTGGTAACAAGTTCAAGAGTGAAAAAGAGTTTGAAGAAATGGACAGGTTTTGTGAGGCTACTTTTCTGGTTACGAGTGAGCCTGTCAAAGTGGAGACCGGGTTCCCTGGAGGGCCGGAAGAATTCTTGGTCCCTGCGACTCGGTCCGGCGGCGTCATCATCGCGGTCGTCGTATGACTTGAATGATCTGCCAGATATGGAAGCAAAAATTAGATGTACACACTAAGAAATAAAGAAGTAATTGGGGTGTTAAAGTTGATACAATAGCAACACCCTATAGGGTGTTATTTAACTCCTATAGGGTGTAATTTAAACCCTGTAAGAAGTAATTTTACATCCTATAGGGTGTAATTCTTACATTTTACACCCTATGGGGTGTAATGTTACACCCTTTGGGGTGGATACTGTAATTCTACACCCTTAAGGGTGTAGGATTTTTGGGGTGTTGCTATTGTATCAATTTCTACACCCCAATTACTCCCTTATTTTTTAGTGTGTACATGAATATACTTAGAAAAAACTTAGAATGTGATTTGATATCTCACCCTTTCCATCTCTTATAATATTATCTTTCTGTAATTTTGAAAAATTGATACTACATTATACCGTGTCAGGGCAACTACCTCAAAAGACATCTCCCTAGGGGATGACTCCCTCCTGAAAATTACCCCAGAGGACGTCTCCGTCGCAGGACAACTCCCCTGGAGGACAGCTTCCTGGGAGACATCTCCCCCGCAGGACGGCTCCCCAGGAGGACAACTCCCCCAATGTCAAATATGACTTTTTAGACTTTTTTTGTCCTCCTGGGGAGTTGCCCTCCAGAGGAGTTTTCCTTTGAGGGAGTTGTTCTCTGGGGGAGCCGTCCTCTAGGGGAGTTATTGGGGGGGGAAGGGTTGGGTGTTGGGGGAGTTGTCTACTGTGGGAGCCGTCCTCTGGGGGGAGTTGTCCTTGAGTAAAAACTCTCCTTAATTTTATGAATTACAGTGCGAAAACCTCAGATTTTCTATATTGTTAAAATTCCAGGGGGTGGCCGCCCCATCTGCCACCCCACCCCCCACCCCCACCCCTCCCCCAAACTGGCGCTGCTTCTGCATTTACCGGTAGATTTTTTTTTGGTCTTTTTGTTTCAAAATAGTGATGTGTGATTTAATATGAGTGTTGTACACAGAATTAAATAAATATGAAGGTAGAAACTTCTTACCTTTTTGGCAGTTGAGCAGAACTGCCACCCTTGCCAGTGTGAACAGCTCCCCTCCCCCTTCTTCCACGGCTACGAGGTCTGCCTCTAGTCCTGAGGATTTGACGCTGAACACTGAAACACGGGCAATAAGACATTTATAATAATTATACAACCTGTATTCCACATACTCAAAATCAGGCTGTAGAATTGGTCAAGAGTTAACCATGTGATAAAGTGTAGTTTTGCCCATCAATCACTCAAGAAAAAAAGTTTGTTGTATTCGATGGTGATAGTACTTTTGTGTGTCACTGATCTGTTCAGTCCACAGAGTCCCAATGCTTTATTAGTATTTTTGAGCACATGCAAAATGAAAGTGTATTGCACTATCAATTAATGCCTATCAGTTACTCGGTGGGCAGCATAATTATGGCAATTACAAATTCACTTTATGTCATTTCATGCATAGTTGTAGAGATTGAACATTACTTTATCTTTCTCATAAAAAAGTAAATGTTGTTTTGTTTAAATAGAATATATAGTTTAATGGTTTCAGATGTGGAATATAAAGCAAATAATCACCTTTTAGTTTCAGGTGACGATGAGACAAACTGTCACTTCCTTGGCTATCACGCTAATATCTAATGTGAGTTAAGAAATATATGTTTGCACACCATTTTGAATCCATATTTTTTCCACAGCAACGATTGCTATGGAAGATGCAATGTTGTTTTATATGGAATAACACAATATTTGTCATATCTGTCATTACAATGTGTACACCATGCACGTGTGAAAAAACGTGTAAAAAGTGTTGTTTCACGGTCGGACGATGTACACGCGTACAGTGAAAAAGACAAAAGGGTATCAAAATCGCCTAAATCAGGAATAAAGGGTATACTTTTAACAGAAGGTTTACTTTAAAAGGGTATCTTTTAACGTGTATACTTGTTTAGGGTATTCTGAGATTGCCGATAATTACAGTAGAGCTCTAGGCCTACTTGTTTAGGGTCCATTTTGAAAGTCCATACACATGCATGGTGTACACCTTGTAATGAGTGTGCCCCCTCCCCCCCCCCCTTCCCAACAGATATGCAAACCTGGTGCAGAAAATTACCTTGTTCCAGGTTGATCAGGGTCAGAATTTTCTTCTTCATTGCTTGCTTTGTCGCTGCTACTCCAGTCACTTTCTGACTGAGGTGTCCATATCATCTTCAGAACAGCTCTTATTCTCACGAGAAATTTCACTTTCGGAAATACTTTCACAATCAGATTGATCCTCCATGCTTAAACTTTCTTTCACTGGCTGATGACTTTTCGCTCATATTCAGAGAATTCACTGAAAATTACAAGATTTTGATATACAATGGCCCATGCACCCACTCACATAAGCAAATACACAGCCAAAATGGTTGCCCACATAAACACAATAAACTCTCTGTCACAGGGTTTGTCTACTTGTCAACAGCCAGGCAGCTCCCTTGGGGTGAATGAACTCTGATCTGTAGGACTCAAAAACACTCTGAAGACCGCCCAAGTGCCTGGAAAAGAGTTCATATCATTATTTGTCTGGCAGACGGACCCTGGCATACGCTCCCAGCAAAAGGACCTTAACACTAAATTGTCTCTTACTTGAAAACCATTGGCTCTCTTCACATGAAATCACAGTAGTGGGATATTTTTAGATCCTTCTGTCAGTCTGTCGAGTGCAAATATCAAATAAGGCAATATTTCTCAAATTATAGAAAATTTACTGTTAAGGCCCTTCTGCCGGGAACATATGCTAGGGCCCTTCTGCCGGACAACCAACGATATCAGAAAAAGGGCTTGCAAACAGGGTATGCATATAATACATTACTGGTGCAGGTACATTTATCTCCTTCCATCGATACTTTCAACAAATCACTAAAGACCCACCCAGTTTAATGGACATTAAAGGTTAGTGACATCATTTGGAACACTTGAAAATGCCTCGAGAACCAAGTGGGTTGAAATATATATACAAACTGTACACCAGCTGGAGTGGATCTCCCATCTGGAAGGATTTGTCTCTAATTTGTTTAAGGAGAATCAAGCATAAACATACTAGTATTTTAATTCTATTGGGGCACGATAAAAATAGGACCCATAGAGAGCCACACAACAGGTTTGCCTGCCACAAGGGATATTGACATCTGTTATTTTAGAATGAGTCAACGTTTGACTACAAGATTTTCATAGGAGAATCCTTGCATAGTTTACTTGATTGAGGACAAGTTGAGGACTACCCCCAATCATGCCATTACCTTTGATGAAGCTGATAATTTCTCTGCATTTAATGTTATTGTTTTTGTGTCTGAATAATTTTCTACTTCACATTAAACTGTTATGATTTGTTTTTATATGCTATGAAACAAATATGTGTATATCACTATAAAAATAATGATATTGTATTTTTTTGTAGTTGCTAATGTGATCAGTATTTCAGGTTTAATGTGGCAATACATCAACCAATGACTCTTCTCATCATGTATACTGTACTTCCACAGCACCCTCTGTTGACCTTTCTGAGCCAGCCTGTCTATAGTGGCCACTGAAATGATTCCCCTGGAGATAAATCATTTGTTTACTTCCCAGAAATAAGAACTAAAAAACATTACAAATCATTTTTTCTCTCTAATTTTAACCAGTATTAGGCCTTTTTATGGCATTGGAAGTTTACTATTTTAATTCTGGGGATTGCAAAAGGTGTGATTCATGAATTTAAGGAGTCATACAATTTTAACACATTTCTGCACAAACCATTAACAAATGACATATGTGATGTAATGGGACAGGCATACTGTCTAAATGTTGATGTTTTAAACTCTAACTTCCAAACTATGAAATACAAATTACAATGAACAAATTATGACGAAATTTAGTATATATTAATTTAACACAAATTTCACACATATTTTTGGACAGTTCCCTCATTTAATGATAAAAAATTTTACTTGCCCAATAGGGCAAGTGCCATGTAAGTTAAACATTTACATTTTTTTTTCATGGCTATATGCCCTTGAGGAGTTAGATTTGCAAGCAAGAAAAATAATGTATGAGCAGAGATATTGAAAAGTTTTCAACAATTAAAATGTAAACAACTAGGAATGCACACCTTGAATGTCAGTTTCACGAACAGGTGTTAAATATGGCGCCACTGAAATCTACAATTTTAGCTGTCAACAAGTTGGAATGTCCAGTTCAAGAACTTCACTGTCCTAAGACTAATGTTAATTATTAACTCAATGAACAGGTGTTGAATCCAATCAAAATCTAATTAAATATACAACTGAGAATTCAAAGGTGGTAGATTTGCACCTGGCTTGATTTCAACATGCATGTATAATTATGAATGTTCAAAAGTAACTGTTTTTTTACCCAGATCAAAGGTTTGAAAATTTATAAGTCAAATTTTGAACATGCAGGATTATTTTTACCTAGTATAGACTGAAGTTTGAGTATTACTGTATTAAAGAACAATCCAACATAATAAAACACAAAAAAAAAGTAACTAACCCCTTTTTCAAAATAACTATACCCTTTTAAAAAGAACGGTGTTGACAGCAATATTTGGGCAAGGAGGTTGCCTGCACTAATGATCTAAATCTGGTCGAGGAAAAGTGATTGTCCCGGTCAAGTCCATGGATTGAGTGAGCACATATTAGAGGCCAACCAGGTGCACTTTCAAAAGTCACAACGGTCATATTTTTTGGGCAGGGTTTTGATGCAAGGATTTTGACAAAATTCCTGTTTTACTGGTGAATGATCTAATCGCGTATTATATGTTAATCATACTATGCGTTTTGAATCTTTCTTCATAACCTCCCTTTGACAGTTTTTGCAATATTTTATTTTACGGCGTTCCGGTCGAGCGCAAATATTAGAATAATGTCCACCACTTTCTCTTTCTCGCTCAGGATTGAAATTGGTAAAAATCCATTAAATTTACTTTGCAAGAATTATAAATCTCGATTTTTGTTTTCAGCAAAACTGTATCTTAATACCGTGTTTTACGAACATACAGAGCGTTGTAACACATCGACATGGTTGAGTGACATCACTTTATAAAAAGAAAAATGCCCATTGATTTACCATTATTTTGGCATAAGAGAATAGACTCAAAGTGTACTGAAAAGAGTGGCATTTTCACCTTTTTGGTCAGCTCATTCATGCATACGAACAGAGACATCACATTTTCACACAGAAGTTAGTCCAATGATGTAAGGAGACACCCTTCCAAATTATTTTGCACAACCTTAGTTTTGTTAAAAGTTTATGGTATTTGAAAAGGGTAGTTACTTTTTGTTTGTTTATACAGGGTGCAGTTTGATTTATGTTGATAAAAAAATACTGAGCTGTTGATTTGATATCCCTCTGACATTATGTTAAACTAGAAGTATCACTTGTTCACTTAGTCATAAATGTTTACAGACTCCAACAAAAAAAAGGTCTGAAAATATCCGTGGAAACGGACCTTTCCAAAAATGTGTGGAATTGCACCATAGACAAACTCATTGTATTAATACACACAGATTGTCAGAAACATGCCATGAACATATAAATAACATAGCTTTGCAAATTCTGTTTATTATTTAAACATACTCATCATTCTTTCTGTAAAGGAATGGATAAGAAATGGCTCTTTTGTGCTTCATTTTGGATACTTGGCATGTACTGAAACTACACATCACATCTTGAAAACGACCATGTTTTGAATGACCCAGGCACAAATTTTGAAGAATAAACATACATATTTTGATTCAACTCAAATGAGTTAGACATGGTATCCTTGACTCTTCTCTGTTTGATTCACCATGACCTCTCTTTCTCAATTGTCAAGGTCACGTGTTAATGACCTCGTTAGATATTGACTCCCCCACAAAGTCATGACCCGCAATATTGACACTACTCCTATTGTGTCTACATAGTGTCAACACAAGCAGCATTCAAGTCAATATCCAATTTAATCACTTATAGCTCACCATGTTAGTAGATGGCAAACACATCGCAATGGCTTCACACAAAAAATGGTCGAACCAGTTGTTTGCCTTGCGCCTGGTGTTTGATTGACCTGGATTGATTTAGACAGAACTTCTTTGTTTTGTATTTTGTTTAAAAAATTTGTTTGGATACAAATTTAGCAGCCACACAAGTCACCTCCCCCCCCCCTTTCCTCACTCCAGCCCCCACCCCACCCATCCAAAAAAAAAAGAATTTAGTCCCAAGATGATCATTTCTTCACTTTTTATCACTTTGGAAATGGCTTGTAGATGTGTAGATAAATAGGGGTTGACTGACCTAAGATATTTGGTTGAAAGTGGGAAAAATAATGCAAAACATATGTTACTCCTTTGAGAAACAGGTTTATCCCAAGACTTTAATATTTTGTACTTCTTTATCCTTAAATATTAAAATATACTTTTAACTCATTAAGGGCAGTGTATAGTTTTGGTATAAATGAAAATTTACTCTTCTTTATTTCTCAGGTATGTTGATAGCAGATAGCCAGATACTATATATCAACATCCTGGACTTTTTGCAGACTTGCTAACTTCCGTTCCGACTTGGAACGAAAGCGGTGGCATTGATTTGATACAGCCAGTCGGTTTCTATTGCCTTTTTTTTCTCTCTTTTTTGTGGTTGAACTAGCTCTTTCCCCACTTATGAGAAAGGTTCCATGCCAACACACATGAATGGAACTCTGACTTTATCCCAAATGTAAAATATAAGGTGAAATTATGCAATTATAAGTCATACAAACAAGACAGGTGTTTGAATGCTGTGCCTTTTAACATACCCAAATGAGATATTGGATGTGATCAAGTTGGCAAATCCCGCCAGAGAATCGCAATTATCTGAGTGCATCCCCAGCGGTATTTTGTAGACAACTACATGCGATATGGAGAATTGCTTTTGCGGCTAGCCTACAAAATAAAAAAATATGAAAATATATATTCAAATTCAATGAAGGATTCACCACTCATTTTCATTTTAGATAGCGTCATGAAGATTTCCTGTAATCATCTTCATTTTGTGGCTATTATAGCCTATTATAACCTTTATCAGCTAACATAAATATTGACATCAAGGGTGACAGCCCTAATTTTCTCCAGCAAAGTCACTTATCTGTTTATAGTACTCTACCACTGGCAGCCTGGCTGTATTTACTAACTTGTCTTTTTGTTTACTTTCTGATAAAAACAACAAAGACAAGTCAATGACCCTGACAAAATGGCTTGTTTACATCAGTCATAGTAAACATTGAGTCATGGTACAATTTAACAGAGTGAGGTTTCAAGTTGGCGACTTCTATCAGTTCAGTATCTAGAATGATATTTCCGTTACCTGGTTATAGGAAATAATTGTGCCTCATTGACTGAGGGGTTATATGACCAGATATGTCTATGTAAATATTATCAAATATCAGATGAGATGTAATATTGATGCACCATTTGAACTTCAGCATTTTTGTTATTCTTTTGATTTTTATTGAAATACAATAGTTTGGAGTAAAGATACAAAGCTGATTAAGTCTG
>JZLH01S0057544.1:464-23296 GCA_001188425.1 Eucidaris tribuloides | reverse complement strand
CACACACACACACACACACACACACACACACACACACACACACACACACACACACACACACACACACACACACACACACACACACACACACACACACACACACACACACACACACACACATGCACCATGGACCTAGGGTCCATGCACACACAAACATGCATATAAAAAATGTGCATCTCCTTTTCCAGGAGATGGTATTCTCAGTTCCAGACCATGTGACTTTTTCTACCTCCACAGTGCCCAGAGTACCCTCACACATGTTGGTCAAAGCAGTTAAATGAAGATAGTAGTGTCCTTATCAATATTGGGTGGGTTAATCTAAACATCTGGAAGCCAGACTAGTCCAGCCTAGGACAAAAACAAACAACAGGTATGGTGTGGAGTTGGTAAGGTTATCCACTGTGTGTGTTACCATGGCAACCAGTAACAGACAGGAGAAACAAGCTCAGGATAATGAGGTCAGTTAAGGTCAGACTGGAGGTCAACAGCAAGGCAGATAAGATGATGTAGGATGATGAAGAAGAAGCAGTGAAGAAGATTTTTTCCTCTGAAGGAGGATGACATATGATGATTGAGGAAAGTTACATTTTATCTTGGTGAGGTAGATAACTATTATGTGGTAAAAAAAAATCACATTTGACTGTCTGATATTTAAACATATGACTTGAATCAGGGTGGGTGGAGGGTAAAATGGGGTCTGATGAACTCAGTCTTAATGTATGATCTTTCTGATGAGGTATAATTCAGATGACCTTAACACCTTATTAACCCTTTGGATGCTATAATGTAAAATATAGTCAAAAATCTTGGAAGTCCCCCCCCCCCCCCTCCCGGCTGAGATGTTTCATTAATTGATTTAAAAAAAATAATAAAGACATTCAGAATCTGTTATTGGTGTGATATGACCTTTGGGCATAACCCTTTCAAATAAAAGAAAAATCGGCAAAAACTAAACCTGCGCTTTAACTTCTTCATATAGCTCAAAAGAGCTGTTGGCTCCACTTTTGATTAACATTGACCTGTAAAAAGTGATCAAAAGTTTTAGAAATTGAACCAGACCCCTGGATGGGGGACGAAAAACAACAGAAAAGAGAAAGTGGGAAAAAATAGAGAGAGCAAGGGGAAAAAAAACTTTGTAAGAGACCGGCTGAGCCCTGTTTATGTTCCTCTCTGATTTCAACCAGCCTACAGCTTGTAAACAATGGTACAGACCAGGAATGTAGGCCAACGAAAAAAGGCGGGAAAAATCCTGAAAGTCGTTGAAGTGTGGAGCACAATCTCAGTCACAGCTGACAGGATTTCAGGTCAAAGGTCAATACACTTTGGGATTACAGTGGTAATCATGTTTCCAGGTGATCATGATGGATAGAGGGGGAGGGACATGGGGGGGGGGCTAAAGAGGCGCATGTTCTGAAAGGGAGAGATTTTAGATTGTCAGTTCATGTTCGTAATGTGTATACCATTCATTTCATGAGCAGGAGTTTTGATATCAAATTAAGATGTATCAAGTTTCATAACATTCTCAGATCTATGTGGTTCAGTTCATAGATACGTGTTGTTATTAAAGGCAAGGTTCACCCTGACATCAAGTTGGTTTTAATAAAAGCAGAACAATGATAGAAACATATTAATGAAAGTTTGGCGAAAATCCACCAAAGAATAACAGAGTTATGAGGTTTCAAAGTTTTAAATTTCTGACGTCACATGCGAGCAGCTCCCCATATGTCATGTAATATAGATTCCATAAAAGTGTCGTTTTCTCAGAAATTTGAAAACAATTTTACCTGTGCATTCAATATATTATCAGAAACATTATTTCATACATACTTCTATGAAAAAACCGCATTCAGTTATCATAAACCATTAGAAAATGGCAATTTATGGAATTTATATCACATGACATATGGGGAGCTGCTCGCGTGTGACGTCACAAATTTAAAACTTTGAAACCTCATAACTCTGTTATTCTTTGGTGGATTTTCGCCAAACTTTCATTAATATGTTTCTCTCATTGTTCTGCTTTTATTAAAACCAACGTAATGTCAGGGTGAACCTTGCCTTTAAGTTACCACACTACAGTAACATTTATCATCCTCCCACATTCTTAAAGAAATTTATGATGATTTCAACTAAAATCTAAACATAATAAAAAAAATGTATTTCAATCCAATAACAAGTACACTCCTAGCACAGGGCTTAGGCAGAGCTCTCCTTATGTACAAGTAGCCTATAATTACCGGTATGTTGTTCATGTACAGCACTGAAATTTCTGATATGTTATTATTTGTGATCAATGCTGATGGTTTTTTAAAAAAATATATGATATTGTCAGTCAACACTATTGGAAATTTATAGCCTCTCATAAGAGTTTTTAAAGGCAGATTATCTTTAAGGTCTAAGCTCCAGCTCCGGAGACCCTCATTTTTTCGCTCAAGCCAGCTCCAGAACCCCCGATTTGCAACTTTGGTGTGGCTCATATGTATTACTGTATGCGCCATATATTTCGCGTCCATATATTTTCGCGATTTTGCTTCAAGACGGGGAATTCGCGAGTGTATATTTTCGCGATTTTATTGTATTTACATTCACTTTGTACAGAAATATCAAGAAGTGAACATTTTCGCGTTCAGTAAGTCGCGAAATTCGCGAAAATAAAACCACCGCGAAATATTCAGCGTATACAGTACATTGTACGTTGAGTGCCTTTAAGTGGTACATGTTGTTATGCAGTTATGTCTTATGTCTTTTTTTTGCAGCATTAAACTGCCTTGACTAAAGACTACCCCTTTTGTGTACATCAAAGGTGAATGAACAAGAACTTGAGAATGTCTGAATGTTTCCCTCTCCTGGTTTTTATTTTTCATCACTTTATTATTATTCAATCACATTATGTTTTTATCTGTGTCAACCATGTAAACTATTTAGGTCACTCAGCATTTGATGCCCCTGGTATCAAGATTTAAACTTCTAAGATTACAATTTTGAGCCAAAAGTCAACAAACGAAGAGGTCAGACTAAATTTAGCCAGCTAGGATATTTCGTGATTTTTATTGACGTCCATTTCCACCATATGATGTTGAGTACTGAATGTTTTAAGGGCATGGTATATGATGGTGATGATGACGATAATAATGATAGTAATTATGACATCCACAAGGAAAACTTGACATGATTTGGAAGGAAAATGACTAGAAAATACCTCTCAAGCAGGATTTGAGTTTTGCGATTTGATTTGCAATTGTAAAGGTAAAGGTAAAGTTGTGGGTTTATAGTTTATATCTGGGCATAAGCACTGTACACCTCCACTCCCTCAGGAGAAATTCCTAGCCTGGCAACTTATGCGCTCAGGAGCTAATTCACTCACAAATTATGGCCTTTTTCATTCATCTCATACAAATACAGATATATTAAAGCCACAGGCTAACAATGACAACAGTTTAAAAAATGTGAGATACAGAATCCTCCATGCTCCAAGTGTCTTTGATTTAAGGTCTAAAAATGAAGCCCTGAACAAATTGTATTTCAAAATGATTAGGAGGCCTATTTAGTGCTTTAAAATTGTGAAAATCATAAGTTGACCGGATTCACCTGCCCATTTTCTCCCATAGACTTACTATGTGTGTAGATCTAGGCTTTTTTGTACTCGGCCCAAGTACTAATTGTTTATTCATTTATATCTTGCCAATGGCAGCATAAATTTCCAAACTTTTGTATTCTAGGGTGTTTATTTGTCCATTCAAACACTACTCTGTAGCTCAGATAGCTAAATTTGACAAATTTTTAATTTTGGATCACCACAATATTAGCCTGTGTATTTAATAAATTAGTGAAAGAATAAATAAAACAAATTTAAATAACTAACACACTACAAAACAATTAAAAGGCAAAACATTACAGCATTAATATACATGTATATCAGCCCAATTTTGATGCTGGCTAGAGCCTTGAACTTTCAAATGTAGGTCCAGGCCTGATAGCACAAATATAGGCCTAGCCTTGAACTTATGGGTGTGGGTCTGTTAATGATGACCTGTAGTTAACAAAGTTAAGCATTTTGACCTGAAGTTGGAATCAAATATTGGCTTAGGAACTTACAGAGTAAGAATCTTATCCTAAATGTGTGATTGATTAAGACCATTATGGATTGTGGTCTTAATTATGTTTGCCTTGGAAAGAGGTCAAAAAAAGGAATGATCGAGGTAGATTTAGTTGAAAATTTGGTGTGTGTGTGTGTGTGTTGTTTTTTTTTCGGGGGGGGGGGAGCCTTTTTATTTCTCATGAAGCTAGTGCTCAAACAGATAAGCCAAAATTGAGTTCCCTTTACTTACAGAAGTCCTAATTCTATATATAAATCATCTTTATTTCAAATCAAATCAAATTATAAGATGTAACAAGTAAAAATGTATATTTTGATCAATGAATACACAGCTAAAGATTTTTTATTTTTTTTTAAATGAGGAACTTGAAAATTTTATACCATAGTACCACTTATTGTCTCTAAAAATAATATGACAATATTTTCGGTTTTAAAGTCAGTATGTTCACAAAAGATCTTCCTGAAGTTAATTTGTGCCATGGAATGAATGATTTCTTGGATTCCGTACAATGTTTATGCTCACAGCATAATTCTATTTTTTTTTTCCGATTACTCATGGTGGATCAAAAATCAATAACCCTCTATGTGAAAATACATTTTGATATTTTTTTGGTGAAGAAGACCATTATCTAAAAATTCTTGAATAAATGAACATTTCTGATGTCTGTCATCATGAGATGATATTCATCCGTAATTAAAACATCTGCAAAGCTAGAAACAACCGAATACAAAGTGCCTAGAAGTATGAATGACATTTTTGTGTGTGCGTCCTTCCTAAATTTAAATGTATACAAAAAAGAGTAGATAGAGAATTCAAGAGAGAGAGAGAAATTGTGGTTGCCTGCAAGCATGTTATTGCAAAGTTAATAGCAAGAGGAACATGCATAGAGAGTAGTAGCTTGAGGGACTTCTGGTTTACGTATACCATTGTACGAGACGTGTAAATTTCATGCGTTCGAGAGCGTGTAATTGGGGACTTGTCAAAAACACTTCTGTAAGTAAAGAGTAATAGAATGTACAGTGATACCATATTTGCATATTCATGTGAAAATAGGTGTCGTGATGAAAAGGTGCTTTCACGGAGAGAGTCGACTCTTTTGGGGAGTTGTTGATTAGGAGAATGTATATGCAGCCTCGGGTAAGTCAAGATTTTTGTCAACAAGCACAAGCTGCCGCAAAGAAGGCCGGTGCAAGCCTCCTGATGTTTTGTTTTGCACTTTCATAATGATGGATATGTCCCTCAGACCAAAATGATACAAAATCAGATGTTGAACTGTCAGTGAAATATTGTCTTTGTTGAATGAAATGTGTTATTAATGGTTGACATTTTTTGTTACATAGTTAAACTTAAAGCTGGAGAGAAAAAAAAATATTCATCAATCTTTCATTAAGAGTTTGGTATTGTCACACTGGACGTCAAAAAACATCAAACCTCCTGAAAATTGTTTGGTATATTGGCATATTGTGATTTTTAATCTACCCCCTTGCAGATACTACAATGTTTCTTACCTCTGATGTAATTTTTTTAAAATCAATTTCTCAAAGATTAAATATTTTTGGGCATGCAATTTTCAGAACATGAAAAGTGATGGCTAACATTGTGGAGCTTCAATTAAAAAAATTGTCAAACTTTGATATCTGAGCTACATAGTAGTGTTTCACTGGACAAATAAACACCCTAGAATACAAAAGTTTGGAAATGTATGCTGCACTGGCAAGATATTGAATGAATAAACAATTTTATACTCATGGGCAAGTAGAAAATAGCCTAGATCTACACACAGTAAGTTTATGGGAGGAAATGGGGAGGTGAATCCGGTCAACTTACGATTTTCACTTTTTTAAAGCACTAAATAATCATTTTGAAATACAATTTTTTTTCAGGGCTTCATTTTTAGACCTTATCAAAGACACTTGGATCGTGGAGGATTATGTAGCTCACATTTTTTTTAACTGTGGTAAATGTTAGCCAGTGGCTTTAAAAGATGATATAGGTTTATGATCTAAAATCCTATATATATTTGAGCAAATTTAATTTTTACCATATATCAAAAGTATGTATCCGCCAAGTGATTTGAGTGAGTGTCATTGATTTGCTGAATTTAATGGGTTTCTTTTTTAATAAGTATTTTGGTTACTTTTATGTTGGTGACTTTTATTTTAGTTTTGAATAAAAAGGTCCTACTTCCAAACAAATATACAATTAAATATTCGTAGCTGAAAAACCAATGATTCAGTGTACTGCTGTTTATACTGTCAGGAAACTATACATCTAATCCATTATCATTCTAAAACAAAATAAACAAACCAACAAAAACACAAAACTTCTTTACAACAGATGTTAGTATGTGTTGTTGAGGTACTAATACAGCGTCCCTTTTTTTCTATCTACGTGAATATATCTACTGGTACATGATTCACTCAAATTGAGCTTATAACCTTCAGGTCATAATTAATTACTTGTCATAAAATATCAGGGAATAATATCTTGTTCATTTACTGTCGGCATACATGGTCATTGTTAATAGATATGGTATTGACAAGGAGTAAAGCTTTTCACAAGATATGAATAATAAATGGAACAAAAACAATAACACTATGAGTCATCTGCATAGTGGTGTTCTACCACAGTGATACATACATCCACATCTACATCTGCCTGGCCTGTTGTGAGTATAAATAGATATATAAGAAAAAGGTTAGAATGGTATACTCTCCATTTTTTTTATTACATATGGTTGCATGTATCATGTTTTTAGTTATTTATGTTTATGGTTTTGTTTATCACTTCACTGTTTCAGTAAACAGTGGAATAAAAAAACCCATACAGTGTATAAATCAAGCACAATGTATTATGCGTTTGTTTTGCTTTGCATACTGAAAAACTGTATTTCCCATGAACTTGGACATTTTGTCTTTTATTTTGGGTTTATAGGGACATATCTTAGTGACAAATTATTATTAGAAAAGAATATTATTTATTTAACATTTTCATTACTACACTTGGAACGTCAGATTGCAAAAATAAAGAAATATTGTAATGACACTGACAAGGTTAGATATTTGTGTATTTTTTTGGTGGGAGATCATAAATGTACATGTAATGGTAGGAGTAGGTAGAAAGTAAACTAAAATACTTTCAGATATAGTAATCAGTGTTTTAGATTAATTATAATAAAGAGGTTGATTGAAAACAGAATGCCCCCATATTTCATGATATTGCTACATTTGTTACCTGTGAATCTAAGTATGAAAAATCCTGTAATACATAGGCATTTTTCTCTCTCTCTCTCTTCTGCACCCCCCACCCCCCCCCCCAAAAAAAAGAGAATAAATAAAAATTTGACTAAAAGTGAGTCATCAGATTTTTCTGGGTTGTATTGGCCAAAATGAAGATATGCATGTTCATTAAATTTCAATAAATTACTGATTTGTTTCTACCTGTAATGACATTTGAATTTCGACCCAACAAAGTATTTATAAAAAGACCCTATATGACTCATGCGACTCCTGTTTACCTTTTCTCCATGTTCATACCTGATATGGACATGTATTTAAATTCCTTTGTCTGGGATGCTAAATTAACCAGAGATATTCTTATTGCTTATAACTACAGTGTACAATCTTATTTTGTTTCCATAGATTTGAATGAAAAAATATGTTTGCTGCATAGGTAACATTGACATTATATTAGATCTGTTTACTGATTTCACTACCTTTAACTTTTCAGCATAATATCTGATTATAAATATAAAAACACTACTACGGCATAGACCTGTTATTGGAAGAAAAAAAATAAGTCAGTGACTCATGTTTCTGACGTACATGTCCGTTTCATGGGACAACCTTCTACAATGTGCACAAAAAAGGGATGTTTTACTTTTTCCATTCGGACGCAGTTCGCATGCTACATTTGACTTCAAATTTGGCATTTGGAATATTAAAAAAAGCATCATGAAGAGCAAGTCGATCTCACACTGATGGTAAGTATTTTGGAATGAGTCAACGTTTGACCACAAGATATTTCTCAGCAGAATCCTTGAATATTTGATTCTAGAATAGTTTTACTTTTACCCCAAGTAGAGGACTATTACCTCCAATATGCTGTTTACCTTTAACTTTACAGCAAAATATATGATTATATAAAAACACTGCTATAGCATAGACCTGTTATAAAAAAAAAAAGAAATTACAGTCAGTGACTCATGTTTGTGACGTGCATGTCCGTTTCATGGGACAACCTTCTACAATGTGCACAAAAAAGGGATGTTTACATTTTCATCCCCAGTCCATGCTACATTTGACTTCATACTTGGCATTTGGAATATTAAAAAAAGCATGAAGAGTGAGTCGATCTCACATTTGGTTTGTCGTGACAAACAATGAGTCACGTTTTCGGTCTAGATGTATCATCAGTCCACGAACTGTTTTGCTCTGTAAATCTCCAGCTTCACGCAAGCAACCCATGCCTCTATCGTTTACCATCACACCGTGAAATTGACAATGTAATTAACAAGATTATTAGTGTCATGTGATCGTGGCTAGGAATTCTTGTTAGTTGGTTGCGTCATGTGACCTTAACCACAAATTAAAACAGTACAGTCAAAACATCTCCAGGAAAGATATTGATTTTCTATTGTGGTTTGGTGTTGAGGTTTAGGTTTTTAGGTATTGATATATGGGTTGGTGGTAATTTATTCTTGTTTAAGGACTAAGAAGTGTGTATGGTATTTTATATCATTTGAGTGATTTTTATTGTCTTTGAAAACATGATTTATGTAAAAAAAAATTACCTCCAGAGAGCTTCTAAACTTCCATACATATTCTGACAGATTGTAATGATTTTCGTTTTAGCTAGATAAAAGTGTTTGTTGGCAGAAAGCTATGCTTGCGTTTCATGACATTTCTTGAGAGAATGCACAAATGTACAGCACATTCACAAAGCTGAAGGTTAGAGGCAGATTTTCATAAACATTGAACAACTTTTGAAATGTCTAGGCAACGAGTGTTGCAATCAAATATTTGATTACTGAATTGAAAAGAGCTGTGTCTAGCTAAAATACTATTAGAAACCAAGTTTTGAATATGGTATATTGCATTATAAATTGAACTGTACTTGTTAGTGTTGTTTACAATACCTGTAGCGTGTTTTTTTGGAGGCAAGCTAAAGAAATATAGTTGCGTGGTAATTATTGTTGATTTCTTGCAATGATTAAGGGATTTAAAATGAGGGAGTAAAGGTTTCCTCTTTAATAATAAGTAATAATATATAATATTGGCGGTATTTACTATTGCGGCACGATATCCACTCAAAGAGTGCTCAAGGCGCTGGTATACAAGTTCATCTCAACAACTAACAAATGGCGAACAAAATCAGGCCAAGGAACATAATTTATATAATTACAAGTGAAATTTCAATTTACATGACATAATTTGTAATTGTACTATATTAATATTCTTATCAAGTTAAACAAATATGATTTTAGTCTCTTTGAATCTAACTGAAGGTGTATCACGAATACTTTAAGGTACGCTATTCCATATTTCGGAGCAATGTCTGGAATCTCTATCCCCCCAGTTTGTTTAGTGTTCTCCGGTACACAGTGGAGTTTTGAGGTGAACGGTAGGTATCTGGTAGGATATACGAATCTGGAGGATATAGTTACTAAATTATTGTGGATTACAAGAGTGAAGGGATTTATACGTGATCATTGAAAATTTTGCTAAGTGATTCTTCTAGAGAAACTGGTAGCCCAAATGAAGAGATTTCAGATATGCGAAGTGACTGTCGGAATTTTAACAGAGTGAAACAAGGCGTGCGCCATAATTTTCAACGAGCGTTGAAAACGTAACGATTTGATTTTCGAAGTCCAATGTAGAGTGGTTACAGAATCAAACACTAGTCACCAAATGCAATGCCACAATCCTGCTCAGTGGCATCTTGTGGGAGATATCTCCCCTGATTTTCGCGAAATATTAAATGAATATAACCGAATCTAAAAACTTCACAACTCTTGAAACTCTGGAGCTTAAATTCCATTGTCTGAATTCAACATAATGAACCGAGGTTACGAGCCTGATTAACACGCTTTATCACAGAGTTTCCAACAATTATCTTATCTGCAGAGAATTTACAAAGCTGCCTAGTGGAGCCAATTAGCATGTATTCAGTTTTATTTTCATTCAACTTCATTATACTACTAAATTTTGGTCTTTGCCTTTCAAGGTAGGCAGACTAAGTTACAATTTAATGACAAATTAATACAATATGTATTTCATAAATATGAATATATTTTGACATCTGTAGTTTGGTCAGAGATAAAAGAAATATTGTATAAACATTCACCAGAAGATTGTACTGGCTTGTTGTAGTGGCCCTCATGCGTCAGACAAAAAGTTGTTTGCTATGACGGAGATATGATTCAGATGTATCGCTTAGAAGATATCGAGACGAAGTAGCACTAATTGTTTGAATTGTCACGAATCACCTACATATACTTACCAGTGAATCATCAATTTGGTTTAATTTGCAAATTAAAGTGAATTAGGTAGGAGTCATCCCAGTTGAATAGAATAAGAGAGAGAGAACGAGCATGAACTGCTAGCTGTTACCGGTCTTGAGGTTATTTTTAGATCCATCGTAAACCGTCTGACTGGGGCTCGTATAATTGTGAGTGGATAGCTACGCATGACTCATCGTACGTTGTCGCGGACTCATGCTCAGTCATCTCGTTCAACGACTCGACGGGTGTCCGTTTCAGCTGCGGGGATATCGACATACTGGAATGCGGTATGCCTGGGATGCGAGCGTAGGATGTAGTAGATGTCGGAAAGCGACCCTGGTGCGGCATACATGTACCTGCGCTCCCGGACGTTGCATTGATGATGTCAGTGAAAGCGAATATTTATGTGGTGATGATGATAAGTGGTAATTTTGGGGTTTGCGCGGCTGTAATAGGATACTTTGTGATAGATTTGTGTATGAGGGTCGTTGCGGAGATATGAAGGAGAAAAATATTGCGATGATGATGAAAGATAATGGTTACCAAGGTCACCGTTGAAAGAAAATGACTATGATGATGATGTTGATGATGACGGTGATGACAGATATGAGGGTGTTCATGAATTTAATGGTAGTAGCAGCAGTGTAGATGTTGATGGAGGAGGCATTAACCCCTTTCATACTGATTAAATGAACCGTCCCCCAAGTCATGTGGACTGTAATATTGTTGGTTGTCCGGCAGAAGGGCCCTAGCATATGTTCCCGGCAGAAAGGCCTTAACAGTGAATTGTCTGTAATTTGAGAAATTTTGCCTAGTTTGATATTTGCACTTAACAGATTGACAGAAGGGTCTAAAAATATCACACAACTTTGAGTTCATGTGAAAATGGCCAATGGTTTTCAAGTTATTAGAGACAATTTAGCATTAAGGCCCTTCTGCCGGGAACATATGCTATGACCCTTCTGCCAGACAGCCGGCAATACAAGCATTACAGGCAGGGCAACTCTTATGCACCCCCTCCAGCAGAACAGCAGAAAATTATTCATGTCCTTGGGTTATTTATGAAGGATATGTTCTGTGAAATCTGAAGATCAGTTATTAAGAAGAATTTGAAAACATGCACCAAATACTAGCTATCAGTTAGTCTCTGTGTGAAGTTCACTTAATTGAGTCATTTCAGTTCAGTCTATAGATAATAATCTACATGAGAATTACACATAAAATTTGTCCTGCTCATGAATGCATATGCATACAGTATTTGTAAATTGTTAATAAATTTTACATATCATACATGATGAACATCCATGCACTGTAAGAGTCTGAAAGAAGACTAGGAATGTTGTTGTCTGCGATATTTAATTTAATTCAATTGAAAATCTTATAGTTACTATAATTCCAGCCAAACTGAGTTTCTAGATCCTATATTTTGCTAAAAGTTCTTGAATGATATTTTCTTCTACACACCAATGTATAATTTATACAGTGTGAAAGGGCATTGACATGACTGGGTGAAAAATGCCTCCAGGACCAAACTGGTTGAAATATAATACTAGTGTATACACCAGCTGGAGTGTATCTCCTGGCTGGAAGGATTTGTCTTGAATTTGTTTTCTTAATAAGAATCAAGCATTAAAGATTGTGTCAGGGATGTGCAAGTCCATTACTTCCCTTCATTATCGAGTACCAACAACGGTAGTTAGTACTTACAAATGGTGTGTTGAAGTTGGAGATTGCCATACGTCATGAATTTGTTAGTTTTATGAAAAAATAATAATACCATGTTACGGCAGAATGTTGTTCTTTCCGTGAGTTTCAATTTTGGGCTCAAACTGGTGAAATCGCGGTTATTGTGTAACGTCGCAAGACTAGCGGAGCGCTCTGATTTTTTAAACGGCTAACCTCCGCCCGATCTTTGGCTAACGGCTGATCGGACAATTTTGGAACGGCACGTGCACGTTTGACGTTGCAGATTTTTTGAAAATGTTCCTGAGTAATTTGAAAAAGGATGAAGTTTAACCGTCCAGATTTTCACCAAAACTTAATATTTTACCCCAAGTCTCTATGAGAGGTGTTTATTTATATTAATCTTCACATTGGATATGATTTCAGCTGATTTCATTCATTTAGATGTTTTTTGATGTGCAAATGAATGACACAATCTTTAACATACCAGCACTTTATTTCTCCCATGCCCCGAGAGTAGTTAATCCCATAGAAAGCTACACAACAAATTTGTCTGTCACAAGGCATACTGATGGAAGTTATTTTAAAATTAGTCAACTTTTGACTACAAAATTTTCACAGTTATATCCTTGCACAGTTTACTTGATTCTAGAATAGTTTCACCCCAAGTTGAGGACTACTCCCAACCATGTCATTTACCTTTAATTTGTTGGCATGCAAAAGAGATGCCCTACCTTGTACTATAGAATAATGAATTATGTATTTTTTAAGAAAGATAGAGATCAATTTGTCATAGATTTGTGTGATGAATGTCATTCCTCATGGTCAAATAAGGTTTATAAAAGCTAATGAAAAACAAGGAAATTGGCCACTTGCCCAGTCATCAACAAATTGTTTGTTTCAAAGTTGGTTAAATTGATCATGCGTATCATGCAAATTCAATAACAGTATGTATCACGCCCATAACTGTATCAAAAGCATATTTATGATTAATCATGACTGATATAATTATGATAGGTATTATTTATGTGTCACATGGTTTAACTAAATTTAATGGCACAGTGCATGTGTAGTAGTTGGTTGTAATATCTTCAGAGCTTAAAGATGACTTAATATGTCCTCATCTACAGTAGACGAACTGTTTGAATGGCAGTGATGTTGTTGTTGTTGTTGTTGTTTGGTTTTTAGGCGCGTCATTCAAGACTGAATATTTACGCCTTTTATCTTTATCACTTGATTCATATTCAAGTAATTTTTTCCTTTAAGATAATACAAATACTGATCATTTATATAAAATGTATGCAAACAATCTTATTTATTTATTTCTTTTATTTTTGATATGGGCATATACATACATATATTTGTTGAAAAATTCCTGCGCGGGGAGCAGTCCACTCATTTACATAGGCCCCTACCATTTAAAAAAAACTAGTATTTGCTTGTATGACTGGAATTTTTAGTGTTGACAAGATAAAATTAAGTGATTCAATTGAAAGCTTAACCCATTGGAGACTAAGAATAAAATACCTCATGCTGGTGACTATGGGTAATGTGTGTTGTATTGAAATCAAATTGTCTCTAACGGGTTATCTGAATAGTCACAACTATCATTTAGAAATTTACATTTTCGTAAGTTTTGTGATGTACTGTGGGAGCATTGTGCTATTTGTAGTTTTCTGTGTTGTCCAAGTTTGTGCAGCATGTTTTTTCAATTGTCTTGTTTAAAGATTTGGTTATGTGATTTGCAAGTCCATTACTCCACTTCATTATCAATAACCAAAGCGGTAGTTTAGTACTTACAAAAACGGTGTGTTGAAAGTCTGAGATCCATACGTCATGAATTTGTTGTTTTATGAGAAAAACTAATACGAGCCATGTTACAGTAATGTTGTTCTTTCTGTGAGTTTCATTTGCTCAAAATCGAATCAGCGGTTTACTGTGGCACCATAGCAAGACGAGCGACGAGCCCATAGATTGGTCATCGCTATTGCACTCAGTGGCTACCGTTGCTAACCGGCTGATCGGCCCATTTGAACACTCGGCCACGTGCACGTTGACGTGCGTGGATTTTTTTTAAATTTGCTCCTGAGCAAATGGGAAAAGGATGAAGTTTAACCGTCCAGATTTTAACCAAAACTCAATATTTTACCCCAAGTCTCTATGAGAGGTGTTTATTTATATTAATCTTCACATTGGATATGATTTCAGCTGATTTGATTCATAAAGATGTTTTTTGACGTGCAAATCAATAACCCAATCTTTAAGTGTGTGTGCGACTGTCTAAGTGTGCGTGTGTGTGTGTGTGTGTGATTATCTGTGTGTGCATATATGTGTGTGTGCATGTGTGTGAACATGTCTGTATGTGTATGTGTGTGTGTGTGTGTGTATGTGTGTGTACATGTCTGTATGTGTGTCAGTACACTGTATGTTTGTGGAGTAATGTGTGTCTGTAACTGTGTATGTGTGTTTGTGTGTGTTTATGTGGTCAAAAAAAAGTAGTAATAATGACAGTAACTATCAGTTGAGGACGTGTAATAAAAATGACATTAATTCTATGACAATACATGTATTATTCATGTTGAACAAAAACAGTTTTTGTACACCATGTCATCCCTCTCCCCTCACCTCCTCATCCCCTCTCCTCATTACCCCCTGTCTGCAGTTTGTATGTCCCTCTGTTTATTATACTAATCCCTTCAAATTGCCTTTTGAGTCCATGAGCATAAGATTAAGATAAACTGTTGCCCCCCCAAAAATTATGATTCTTCTGAAACATGCAACATAGCACTTTCAACCCTCTGAATCCCATGATCCCAAAACACCACTAACAAAACAGGTCATTTTCTATTGATGGAACTGAAGGGGTTAGATTTGTTAATTTTATGTGTGGTATACCTCATACACACACACACACACACACACACACACACACACACACACACACACACACACACACACACACACACACACACACACACACACACACACACACACACACACACACACACACACACACACACACACACACACACACACACACACACACACATACACACACACACACACACACACACACACACACACACATGCTCTACCTCAAATCATCTACCCATTCGGTATCAAAATGTATGACATTCAGGCTAACATACATTAAAATGCACAAAAAATAGGCCTGTTATCATTGAGAAATTCTCTGCCGATATATTGCTAAGAAAATCCTTACCGCTATTGATAATTATCAATACTTATTGCCAAAAAATAGGAGGAATCAACTAACCATCAAAATAGTATACAAAAGTTGGGAGTTAATGGTACTAATATTTAGCCCCGTATTACGCTAGAAGTAAAAGTTGAGAGTTTGTTTTTGAAACGTGGACATAAATGGCGCTAATATTTAGCTCCGTATTACTCTAATAATGTCAGGGACTCAAAAACAAACTCCCGACTATTATTTTAAGCAAAATACAGAGCTAAATATTAGCGCCATTAATGTCCACAGCTCAAAAACAAACTGCCAACTTTTATTTTTAGCATAATGCAGAGCTAGATGACTGTCAGCTTATATTGTTAACACAGATTCACTATCGATATCACTAAGACGCAAAATCAGCCGATTATCGATAGTACTAACGACACAGAGTATATCGATAACTACCCTTAACAAAAAAATACTGTCATTTTCACATAGTGCATATTTGTTTGAAATGTATCATTTATTGCCTCTGAAGACACTTGATATAATATACAACTTGACACAAATATTCTATGTAAGTAAAGGACATAAACATATAAACACAGGCAATAAACTATTTATACAAGTACGATATGAGTGAATTCTTGAAACTATCAACTTTTTTTCCTGACCATGGTAATCCAGATTTTTACATTCAAGTAAAAGAAAGACAGATTTAAGGCTGTTTCAGGAATATAATTTTTTTTTATCCTTTATTGATTTCACAATAATTGCAGCACTTTGCATTTAAAGTCATTAAAAAAAATAACTTTCAATTTTACGAGGGAAGGGGGGGGGGGGGGAGGAGAGACAACATGCTCATCAATAAACTTTCAAACCAAACCTTGAATAACACCAAAACAAGCATGTATTTGACTGTATTTCACTACCATGAGCAGCAAAATAAAATTTCTAACATTTCCCATATTCTTCATATCCAAGGCAATGAATGTACATTTTTTCCCCTCATAATTAAGCTCTTATCGTGAAAAACAACACTTTTTACACATTTTGTTTAATTATGAGTATCATATCAACCTCAAAATGCAACTACCCAAAATGCAACTGCCCCATCCCCATCAGGTTGAAATTGCACTGGTAGGCAAGTTGCTATTTGATTCATTTTGGCACTCAAAAATAAATCTAAATCTTTGCTTTTAAGTAGCTTAGATTTTGTTTGCGTACAAGAACATTTGGCTAGAATAAATTGAATAACATACAGTAACATTAACAAATTGTTAAACTTGCTCAATTCCTTGTGATTTGCAACACATTTATAAATAAGCATTTTTTATGCCTCCACACCAAAGGTGTCGGGAGGCATTATGTTCTAGGGTTGTCCGCATGTGTGTCTGTCAGTGCATCTGTCCGTGACCAATTCTTATTACAATAAAAACTCAAGAACCAGTGATTGGATTTTAATAAAACTGGGATCAGGTACTATGATGCAACAATGAACTGATTAGATTCCAGCGTTGAAAGGTCAAAGATCAGGTCTAAAACACTAAATTTGGGCTCAATGCCACGACATTACCACGGTTGGTCAGATTTTAATGTAACTTGGTCATTTATCTATTATGAGGCACTGCTGAACTGATTAGATTTAAGAACTGAAAGGTCATAGGTAACAGGGTCTAAAACAGGTCTGATTTGGGCTTGTTACCACAGTAAGATAATTGAAATTTAAATGGAGTGGGATGTGGAGGCACACCTATTTGCTGCATTTTCAAACTGCTCTAGTTTTACAGTGTATACATCTGCTGGGCTTTGTAGAAATAAATTTGTGTATATGGCACTGATTTATTAATTCTTAGAAGTCAAGACTGTCAAATACTGGAACTTCTGCTAATAGTAGGCCTAATAAGTGTTCCTCAAGATTAGCAAAATGTCCATGCTCTATCTGTACCACATTAATCAAAGTTTTCTTCCAAAAAAAAAATAAATTGAACTGTAACTTTGATCAAACTTGTTGATGTTCTTTGCTTCAAACGTTCCAAGACAGAAGTTTGTTTCACATTAATGCGTTTATATTTGTAACAGCTGAAATCTCCCGTATCGCTGGGCATCCACGCTCATTTTGGTCACGCTTACATCATCAACTGTCACCCTGTCACATTGCGTTCGATGGATTCGTGTAAGTCGTATCTGCTGCCACCACTACATCGTAGTATTGTATATCGGGTTCCTGGTCTTCCTCCACTTTTATAACTCCCTCGTTGATGTTACTTTTTCCGAAGTTCGTTTCCGAGTCCGTATCGATCATCTGATCGACGTACGACGTATCCGAGTGGGTTTCCATGTTTTCCGTGTTTGGGGTTTCCATGGTTTCCATGTCAGGATGTGCGTATCTTTCTGCAGACTCTTTTCGGTTTCTCCTGATGTGGTATCTCTTGTGCTGCGCGACGATCGGGACGCTGTTGTCGCCTCGTTTGCGGCAGTTCTTGAATTTGTGCATTATTTTCTGCCGCCACATTTCCTGTGACAAATAAAAGAAAATGATTTCAAAAATGTAGTCTGGTAAATGATTTTGGAACGAATATGTGACCTGCTATCCCTAAAGGCAGGGCTATCATTAACTTTTTGGAATGACTTGGAGCGATATTCACTTTTGCCTGCCAAACTTTTTTTGTACTAGCCAAACAACTTCTGACAAGCGGGTGACAGGGGGCCGACGACGACCAAAACCATTTTTTGCCCGCCAAAAAAAATTTTACCCACCAAATTACTAGCCAAACGACTTCTGACAGGCGGGGCGCAGGGGGCCGATGATGACCAAAACGATTTTTTGCCTGCCCCCCAAAATTTTTACCTGCCAAATTACTAGCCAAACAGTTCATTTGTTCACTTGTACATGCGGGAGATTTTTTCACAAAGCAGGAGATTGGTGGGATGGTGGGAGGATGAGCTCGGTGGGGGAAGACTCCCGCCAAAAGAGGAAGGGTTGACAGCCCTACTAAATGAGGAAATTCTAAGAAAGGAAATCTTTCAAGACAACATATAACTTTGTGGAAGCCCCATAAAAAAAAAAATGTCCATCTTTGCCATCAGACATATCTGACCGTGTTTGAATGCACAAGTAATATACCTTAGACACCCTACAAACACAAAAAGTTAGACAGTTATGCAGGGCTGCCAACTCTCACGCAATGAGCACGAGATTTGCGCATTTTGGCCCTTTCTCACGCCAAAATTTTGTTTGATCTTCCATACATTTCTATTGATCTCGTGCAATTGGACCTCTCATTTATGTGGGAGTTTCATGCAAATAAATAACTGACATTGGCAACTCTGGTTATACTGTCACTTTTAAAGTCTGTACAGATTAAAATCGGCATATGAGTTATTGTCAGCTAACAACAATTTTGCAACATAGCGGTCCATGGGATACAGTGGAATGGTCACTCAATAATTTTCACTTTTTAAAAGCACGTAATGATCATTTTGAACTGCATTTCTTTCAGGGCTTCATTTTTTACCTTATCAGAGACACTGGTAGCATAGGGAATCATGTTGCTCAGATTTTTTAAACTGGAACATTGTTTTACGATGCCTTTACGAATGGCATTGTTACATTAGACCAGAAAACAACATCAAACCTACCAATAATTTTTCAGAATGACATACCTGTAGGTATTGTGATTTT
This sequence comes from Eucidaris tribuloides, assembly GCA_001188425.1. NCBI lineage: Eukaryota > Metazoa > Echinodermata > Echinoidea > Cidaroida > Cidaridae > Eucidaris > Eucidaris tribuloides. The sequence goes on along the minus strand of JZLH01S0057544.1, from coordinate 4,139 downwards.
TCAATGATCAACAAGCACATATGGCAATAAAGTACTGTATCCCACCCCCCCCCTAAAAAAAAAAACACACACATGTTTATTTGTTAACAATTTCTTAAAATTGGAAGTGTCTCAGAGTGTGTTAATTTTCAGGACATTAATGCATGATATGGCTTGATCTACAAATGAAATGCAAAATTCACTTCTCCGTCTTATCTGTTCGGTTTGTTTAGTTTCCAAGAAATCATATGTGATTTTCATTTTCTAATTACTTTTTGTGATTTTTCACAAAACAGAAAATTTACGGCCTTACTTAAGATTTTGACAGAGTTGTTGACTCGACTTGACTTGTGGGCAAATGACTTGTGACGTGACTTGACTTGACTTGAGACAGAATGACTTGCGACTTGACTTGAGAAAAAATGACTTGGTTACAACACTGATGTACATGTATGCATGATTATGAGTGAGGTATTTTTTATGCCTCCGCAACGAAGTTGCCGGAGGCATCATGTTTTCGGGTTGTCCGTCCGTCCGTTACCGGATCTCGTTACCGCGATAACTTGAGAACCCCCTAATCGATTTGAAATGTAACTAAACTCAATTATTTACTATGAGCCACCACATGAAACTGATTAATTTGGAAGCTGAAAGGTCAAAGGTCAAAGTTCACCGGGCCTTAAATATGCTCTGAATTTGGGCTCGTTACCTGCTATTTGTGGGCGATAACTGAGAGTCGCTGGTTCGTATGTCATCTATGTAATTTGGGTGAAGTTATGTATATGAGGCACAATGAACGATTAGATTTGGTCGCTTAAAGGTCCAAAGTCAAAGACCTGTGCTTAAATATTCGATTGGGCCCTTCGTATCGGTGGGCATAAACCTTGAGAATCTCCCTCAAATCCGATATTATGTAAACAGGACCAAGTATTACATGAGCCACCAATAACTGATTAAATTGCGAGACTGAAAGTCAAACGGTCAATAGTCCACGGGCCTTAAATATGTCTGATTTTGGCCTCGTTACCTGCGATAACTTGAGAGGGCTGTCGGAATTGTGATGAACTGCGGTGAAGTATTGTATTATAGCATCCAAAACTGATTAGATTTTGGCTGAAAGGTCAAGTCACCGGCCTAAATATTCATATTGGGCGGTTACTCGCATAACTTGATAACCCCTTAATCGATATCTTTGATTAACTAGACCAATTAATTTATATGAGCTCACACAGAAACTGATTAGGATTTTTTGGACCCAAGGTCATAGTCAATAGTCAACGGCCTTAAATATGTTAATTGGGCTCGTACCTGGCGATAATACTGAGAGTGCTTCGATGCTATGTAACTTGGGTACAGTAATGTATTATAGCACCAATGAACTCGATAAGTTTTTGGGGCTAAAAGGTCAAAGGTCACCGGCACCTTAAACTATCTATTTGGCTGTACGAGCATAGACTTGAGAACCCCTATTCGAATTTTGATGTAACTAATGAACCAAAATTATCTACTATGACCACCAATGAAACTATTAATTTTGAGGCTCAAAGTCCAATAGGGTCACGCTGCCTTAAATATTCTGATTTGCGCTCGTACCTTTCGATTAACTTGAGAACCCCCAATTCGGCTTTTGATTAACTAGGAATCCTAAGTATTATCATGTAGCCACCTAGAACGATTAATTTTGGAGCTTGAAGGGTCAAAGTACGGCTTAAATATCTCTGATTTTGGGCTCGTCCGCGAAATAACTTTGAGAAAACCGCTCCAAACGGATATTGCATGTAACTCTAGTACCAAGTATGTAACTATACCACAAATGAACTGATTAAATTTTGGAGACTGACAGTCAAAAGAAAACGGGTCCTTAAATAGTCTATTTGGCTCATTACTGTGAATAATTTGAATAATGACTTTTCTGATTTTGATGTAATTTGGGAGAAGTATTTATATAACACCAATTACGAATGTTCGGGATTTTGGAGTGTGAAAGGTCAGTAGGTCAAAGGACTCGGCAATTAAAATATTCTATTTGGCTGTTACCCGCGATAAATGAAGAAGCAGCTTAAATTGGATTTTTACTGTAACCTTGTCAACAGGTCACATTGCTTATTCATCTAGCTTATTCATCTAATTGTTCTTGCTTACCATGGTAACTGAAGCTTTCAAATTACATCAGTTTGATGGGAGTGCAGCTGCGAGCCTAGCCCATCCGACTATGCGCGCAGCTCGAACTGCTCTAGTTTGTTTGTGGTTAAATAAATTTTAAAAACGTCTTATTCTTGCCATATGCAACCCTCTAGATTCCATTTCTTTTATTCAATGGCCATCAGAATAAATTAGTTTTCTCAATCTGTCAGCAAAGCTCTGTTGGATTTTTTTGTTTATGGGGCACAATTTTTAATGTTGTGACTTGATGACTGACTTGACCACTGCACACCTAATGACTTGTTGACTTGACTTACTTGTGAAAAAATTACTTGTGTAGCAGAATAAACTTGTACTTGAACTTTGACTTTGAACAGAATGACTTGCGATCTTGACTTGATTTGAAAAAAATATGACCGTGGTTACATACACTAGATCTGAGACTTTACTTAAACCCTTTGCACTCGAGTAGGTGTAGGATCATCGGCCGTCCGTCAACTTGGTATGTACCTTTATCAGTTCTGTCGTGACAGTCTCTGCATATATCTGAGGCCAAAAAGATGGTACTGTGAAAAAAGGAAATCTCTATTAACCCTATTTTAACATGCATAGTTCAACGCAAAGTTTTTTACTTGGGGGGGAGGTCAATTTACCCCCCCACCCCGCGTCACCCCCCCCTTCAGAAAAAATTTGCATTGTATAGAGCCAGTATGTAAACTATAACTTTATTATTAAAATTTTAAACAATTTATTTTTTTTTACTATATTTTAAGTAATTAATTATCACATATGCAATAACATATTATTTTTTCACCTATTAACTACACTACTAAACGCTAGTAAAATACAATTTTGGTGAACAATATCATTCTGACATTACCAACAATATCTACAAAATAAATTTGCCGAATGAATTAATGTCTTATTTATTTTAATTTTTTGAAATTTTCTTTTTTATTCTTTGTTTTTTTCAACCTTTTGTTTTCTATTGTTTTTTCAATGAAATTTGCTGGGGATACTTTTGCAATCATAAATAGCATAAAATTAATTCATTTCAACCAGTAAAAGCAAAAATAATTATATATATATGATTTTTGGCTGAAAACACAATTTCCATTGGTTTTGTACACGAAATCACGTTTTTGAGCAATTTGGGGGTTGACATGCATGTATAAAAAGTCACGCAGCGTCGTAACGGTATGTCTGATTTTCATGAAAATGGTCTCAAAATATGCGCAAGACTTGAAAGTAAAAAGTCAGCGAGCGACGCGGTCGAAAAATTTTGCACGGCGGCATGGTCGCGAAATTTGTCGAGGGGAGGGGGGTCAAATTGACTCCCGTTCTTGATTTGCATATGTTACCTTGTATGTTCAGATTTGATCCAGAAGAAGAAAGGTCTATGTAGATAAAAATATGATGTTCAAAATTCTGGGGTCATTCAATCTCTACTTTTCAAAATATGAATGATAGGTCTAGGCCATTTGCTCTAGTTACGTGTGTAGCATATTCTGGATTTCAGAGACTGACTGTAGCTTTCACCCGTTTATTGTTAAA
>JZLH01S0057524.1:32945-48852 GCA_001188425.1 Eucidaris tribuloides | reverse complement strand
TGCCAATATGTTACTCTGAAGCGCGCGGTCTCAGAAAGAAGACTACACCCAGTGAAGAAGAAAGCGCCTCCTATCTTCATAAGACAGTGGTAAGGAGGATACGGCTAATAATTAAAGCTTATATCCAATGCAAAGAAAAGTCACATGTTGACAGTAAATCTGACGATGTTTGCAACAGTAAATCGCCTCATGAGGAAGATAAGATAACTTGTATCCTCCTTATACCACTGTCTTATAATGAAGATAGGAGGCGCTTACTTCTTCGCTGGGTGTGGTCTTCTTTCGAGACAGCGTAAGAGTGTAGGATATTGACATTTTTTTTTTTCGGGGGGGGGGGTAGTCTTTCCAAACTTGCTGTTGTTGCTCGATCACGGTAAATATTGTACTCTGGATCCACTGGACAACTGAATAAACGCATGGACAGGCCAAAATATTGCTTAAAATTGAATACTATAGAACAGGTTGGCTGAAATTATACTTTCAATGTGTTAGTCTTGAAAACTTTGATATGTAGGGCTATTATTTCACTATTGCCGGGATAGAATGCAACACTACGGATACCGAAACTAGCGCACATTGTTTATTGTTTGTTAAATGTGTAGATAAACACGTTAACCCCTATCCGGCCCCTATCATCGGTACATAATTTCATTTAGACAGAGTTTGTCACTCAATGGTTTCGATTAGAGATCATAGGCCTACACAAGTCTATTGCAATCGTGTGGCGAAATAAAAGTTGTGATAGTAGCCAGGGATAGTAGGTCTGCGATTAGTTTCGATTCATGACTAGTCCAACAGTCAAAGAGCTCTATAAAATACCGCCATGAAGGTACCTACCTACCTCCACGAGTTTGTTTTTGCACAATAACACGTCATTTTGCTGTGACGTCAAACACCACAAGACTGATGGACAAGTCGACCCCGTGCAACAAAGCCCTTTAAATATGTAAATTAGCTAAAAGGCGTACCCTGGGGTTGAGGCCAGCAAACACGTCCCTGATTGGCTGGTTATTGCACCACAGATGGCAAAACTTCATTATGTAATTGCTATTTATGGATCCCATAGATCAGAAACTGAATGCGAATCGCATGTAGTGTGAATTCCTTTCGGCTAGGCTGGCTTACTGGGAAACGAGAAAGAACGCGAGGTGAGTATATAAGTGGGACATAATTTTTAAATTTTCTCACTTTTGTAAGATGGCTAGCAGGTAACCCACAGCCAAATCACTTTCTTGTGATTGCTTACATGTTCACGTCAAGGTAAGTCATGTTTTCTGTGTGGTTGTGGATAGAATTTGGCAAGCCGTAGTTGATCGATTATGTGTGGGGTTCGGGTTCGGGGACCAAGAATTACCTGAGCTGAGCTGGGTGCGGTGTCTCGGCGACGCGTTCGCCAAGCTTGATGGCTGCTTTTCACAGCTAGGCCTAGGACATTGTTGAGGAGACGGGCGCTAATCAAGATTTAGACAAGAAGACAATACAATCTTACAAGAGACGGACGGGCAGAGCTGAAGAGCAAAACATTTCTTGGATACGTAAAGGATTAGACAACAAAAAGTCATGAAGCTATTTCTAAGCGTAAATGGAATCTGTAATTGTACTGGAAGGAAGTTTTAGATCAAGTGAACATATTTGGCGGTAATTTTGAACATGTGTAGAGATCTATCAGACATTATATCAATCAGATGGGAGAGATGACTTGAGCTGAGTGAAATGCAGCAACGACTGTAAGTTGTAATGTAACGTAATGTTCCAAAGATATGGTAGAATTGCAGCATTTTGTGATTATTGTTCATGTAACTGTAAGCCAAGGACTGAGCTATGGAGTCATTGGAGTGATATAGGATGGTTAGTTCACTCTCAAATATACTTTCTCTAGAATCAGTAATGTTAGAATCATTCTGGTCTGTCAATGTGAATTCCTGTCTTATGATCATAACAAGGATATGGTGAGTGTGTCATTTCACAGTATGCTGTCTACATCATGTATTGTGATGCATTGTAGACCGATATAATCTGTTGCCTTATTTGGGGGCTTCTCATTTTTAAAAATATTGACATCAGTCGGCCCCCTCAACGGGGCCGACTGATGATGTCAATATTGTTAAAAATGAGAAGCCCCCGAATAAAAGGTGACAGATTACATCGGTCTAGATGCATTGTAATTCTGGACGTGACAGGTTTCGTATGCACAGAGTTTCTAGTTAATACACACCAGGAACTTTCGTGCGGATAGACCCTGGGGATGCAGCTTCTCCCATAAATCCTAATTTCATAAAAAATTCAAATTATTTAAAAATGTTTTTTTTTTGTAACATGTCCTGAAAGTCTAAGTAAGATTTTCTCCGCATACTCAACCCCTCGCCCTACATTCACTTGTTATGAAGAGTCATTTGGCAAGGAGAAACCACAAATTTTATCTACTTCTGTTTCTGTTGCATTGGTATACTCAGAACTGTGTACTGCACCAATGTTTGTTTTGTTTGTTTTTTTCTCACACTCCTAAATTAAATGTACATTATCATCAAGCATTGTGTACGTGTTCACTGTTCAAACTGTCAGTATGATGCACTTGCAACCAGGAACTACTAAGCGGACAGACACTGAGATGCAATTTGTTGTCAACATTCCCATCCCATGGTATTCATTTGTCTTGAAATTTCAGAGCTGTTAATCTCAGTGAATGAAATTTCGTGAGACTCCCATAGGCCAATGATATATATAACAAAAGGGTCCAAAGGCGTGAGATCACATAGGTATGCATGCAAAATCAAACAAAATATTGGCGTGAGAAAGGGCCAAAATGCGTGAGTCTCACACTCATTGCGTGAGAGTCGGCAGCCCTGAAATTTCCATTTGTATTATTTGACTTTCCTGGTTGTAAATACATTGTTTGGGTTGTACCCAACAATCTCCACCCTACAGGTGATTACCTGACTTGGTGTTCAGTGTAAGATCTGATTCACAGATCTGATGAAGATTTCTGCTTAAAGGCAGTGGATCTCATTTGCAAACATCCTTGCAGACCAGGAAAAGATAACCCATGCCCTTAGGCTATTGATGAAGAGCTGAGTTTCCAGCTCGTTTATTTGGCTAAAGGTTCCCAGATGGTATTTTCTTCTAAATGTCATTGTATTTACACAATGTCAATTTTTTAGGCATGCAAAAGAGATGCCCTGCCTTTAAAAACAGGGCATCTCTGTTGCATGCCTAAAAATTAACATTGTGTAAATATACATTGGTAAGTGGTAGCCTACATGTTGGAAGAAAATACCATCTAAGAAAGAAGCTTTAATAGCATCTAGGAGCGAACCTAGATACTCAGTTTTCATGAAATTGTAGTGACTGTTAGACATTAATTTGAATTGTCTTGTAGTCGGAGACACAAAAATTCATGCTGGTCATGGAACATAAGACTATAAATGGCCATTAATTTTTTGTGCATTTTGCAAATTCTTAGTAATTACTGATCTTCATATTTGACAGACATGTTCTTCATGGCTTCATCAATAGCCTCGGGGCACATGAGTGATGTTTTGCTGTGCTGCAGGAGGGGTGCAGATGAGATGCACTGCCTTTAAATGGTGACATTGTTAACTTGTAAACAGAACATGAGAATAGCTCACAAATTAATGTTTCTGTAATAGTTTGGCACAAAAGACTTTGTGTTTTTGAGGAACTATCTAGATGAAGCAAAAGAGAAACTGAAAGTATTGATACTAACTATTAACTTGTGAATAATAAATTCATAAACATTGAGACCTTTAAATTGTACTCTCAGTCATAAACCTGAGACAATCTACATGTATAACATGTGTGCTCTCAGCATACATAATTTGACCCAGGTCAGTGGGCGTTAGTCATGCAGTCAGTCACGTTCTTATCTACAATAAAATGTCCATATTCCAATATTTACTTTCATTTTGATAGATTTGATGGATTGGGGATACGTGTAGATTTATGAATGGGAATAAAGTCCACATTTAGGGTCTACTCAGATAAGAACTGAAATAACAAAGCACTTCTGCATTTGCATTAATACATGTACATCAGCCAGAAAATGAAATTAAGTGACCTTTGAACAAGAACATTGTTTAATTATTAAATTTACACCGTCTGCTGATAAATTATTCTTAGGGGATGGGAAATTGAAACTAGACATTGTTGTCTTTACAGACATGTGACTGTAAATTGTTAAAGATGGTGATATTGATCTGCAGGCAGACATGTTGATACAAATTTTCCATCCTTTGTCTAGCTGATAATCAAAACTATTGAAGATATATTGAAAAGTTGGTAGAAATTAATATTTTACCAAATCTTATTCTGCATATGTTCATGGTATACATTACACGTAGAAATGGAAACTACTTTTCTACTGTTCGCCATAATTCATGCCAGCTTACTCAAAAGTCGGGCAGAGTGTTGAGGGTGTTCAAGGCTTCAAGCTGCCTTTTTCTGAGGAATAAAGTGTATTCAACTAATTTAAACTATAGTCTAGATCTTTTACTAGATTGGGACTATTTAAAAACAGCATTACAACTTACAAAGATGTAGTTTTATGATCAGTCATGTACAGTATGGGAAATTATATCTGAATTTCACTGTGATCTTAGTGACATAATTGTTTCACATAGTAACTGAAGGAGGTACATGTTAAATTGGCTGAAGTATCCATGGATGTAACCCAATATTATTTTTACTAGAGATTGGTGATGCTTACAATAAAGGTGCATGATTTTTTCAAAAACTGTGTTTGCCATTCTCTTTAAGCTTTTTTTTCTGTCTTTGTTTTTTGTTTTTGTTCTGTTTCGTAATAAGAGAATGTAATATTGTTGAATAGAAATATGGACCAAAACTACAATATCTGAGGAATGTGACAATCTTAAGGTTTAGATTATGCATAAATACAATTTTAAGTTGACATAAGTATGAGTCACACAATGCATAGGGTATGCATACTGCATAAAGCATCAAAGACAAATTATAGAGAGCACTAATCTACCAACATGTATCAATCATACATAAAATGTAAAGTTGGGAATTCTGTTGCATACATCATTAAAGTTTGCAACTTAATTGTCTTGCAATTGTTTTACTGAAGACCTACATGTCTAGACTCTAGAGGACAAATTTCTGTTTTGGAAACAGGGTGTATCCTAGATCAAACATGTTTTTGAGGGACTGGTACATTGCTATATTACATTGAACCTGACAGGGATAGGAGAGGGTGATAAATTACAAGTACTCTACTTTACAAGCTAGAAGTAAGTTTTTTGTTCTGTATGTGCGCTACACATGTACACTTCTTATGCACGTGTGCAGGAAATGAACTTCCTAGCCTTCCAAGCCAGGAAAGGATTGTGAGGTCTGTGTTACAAGGTACAAGTTGCATCCGTTTACTGTTGACTTGATTTGTCATTGACCTACAGTGCTGGGCCAGGATGATGTAAGGCTCAGTCATCAGTCAGGCAAAGTTGTGTTCTGTGAGGAGGTGTAGAGATGTTGCAATGTGCAGTAAACATCCCGCTGTGAGACTGGTGCAATAAACACACAAACATCCTGGTAGATAAGACTAATTGGCTTCCCAAGCGCTACATGATGTCCCTGTGGTGCAATATGTGGTTTGAAAGTTGAAACCCAGTGATTAATGATATACATGATGGAGAAGTATCCTGAGAGACAAGAGGTTTAGAGCTTTCAAGTGCAATGAGGTGTTTTTATGGTGCAATACATGAAATCCGTAATACACAGAGAAACAGCCTGTGAGATCTGTGTTTCAAGTGTGTGATATCTGTGTGGTGCAATTAAAGCCTGGTGATGATGACATGATGAATTGAATAGACACCAATTTACAGAGAAATTAAAACATTCTGGGAGATAAGACTACAGGTAATTTATGGACTTCAAACTGTTCAAAGTGCATAGTGTCCTTGGTTTTCTAATGCTTGAATCCCTGTGATTAATGATGACACCTTGTTATGTAGGCATGTTGTCTGTCTGTTGTCTGTGACTGTTAATAATTGTAATATTCAATTCGTCCCATAATTAACAGGAATGTTTCTGGACCATAATTTGGTCATAATGTTTAAATTTCCCTTTCCCCATCATGGGCAGCAAATGTACACTTAGTATGCTTCAAAACATAATCATACTTGTACTCTGTAGTTTGAAAAAAGTATGGCTTTTTATCTGACCATTGGCCTTTAAATTTTTTTTAGAAACTTAAAGTGAGTAAAGTGGGTTAATCACTGCTGTTAACTTTGATGAACAGGTAAATACCGGTATAATAATTTGACAATGTTGTAACAAATTTTCTACAAATTACATAATTAGTACCAGGTGTTAATACTAATGATTCTTAATCATTGAGCAAATTTTCAATCCTGATCTTTACTTAAACTACAAGGATGTAGATCTGGTCATATGGGAATGATTTGAATGTGATGACTGAAGGGCAAACTGTCAAAAATATGATCCATGGCTCTTTGTAGACATTCTGTGCAGTGCTGGTAACCAAACAAAGCGAATGTGTGATATTTTTATGTGTTCTTCAGCCAAAAAAGAATTTCATGGTAGCTGGGTTACCCACGTCTGGTTTTGTCTGGATTTAACAGAGCTCTCACAAAAATGAAATTTGAACCGTATTGTATATTGTTGTAGTACATGTACGTGTACGTGTAATATGAGAACAAAGAAAAGTGGGTCCAATTTCTATTGATCCTTGCAAAAGGTGAGTTTGAAGTCCTCTTGTACATGTACATGTGCTATAGTACAGGGACAACCATGCATGCCTTCCACACAGTGAAATGGACACAGTGACACGCCCACCTGAAATACCTGCGGGCCCGTTACAATGGTACAGTACCTCGGTCTATACAGCTGTGCATGACATGGCAATTATCCTTCATGCACAGTCTCTTCCTGTTAAACCTGCCCATAACTCTAACATATGTTTCCTCTGTACCTGTTGCAGGAAATTTGAGCAGGACAAAAATTTGCATGTTTTATGTCCTTGAATGAAATACAGAAAAGAATGTAAAGGAATTGGAAATTATTTTGAACAGTGTTTTGGAAAGTGTTAATTTTGAGTATTACTAATATTGTAGCTTTTCACTATTTGTTGTGTGTCCTTGAAATATGAGAAAGAATGTAAAGAAATTGGAAATTATTTTGGACAATGTTTTGAAAGTGGTAATTTTTAGTATTACTAATATTTTAGCTTTTCACTTAATGAACTGCAGGTGTACACTAAAGAGAATTTTTCAACAGTTTTCTTTCTTTTTTTTTTTTAAGTTCACCTAGTTTACACTAAATGACTAGTCTTCTGTAATAGCTCTTTGTTCATAGTACTGATCTTAACAGTCAGTCTATATGTATAATAAAATATGTTAATTTTAATAAAGATTTTATCTATATACGTACTCTCAATTTTCACTGTAAATGACTAATTATGTCATTCCTGTAATTACATGTATGAGCCATTAGAAAAAACAGTTTTTTGTAGAGTGATTTGCTTTCTTTTATAAATACAAGCCCATTACTGGTGATAATTAAGCCAGAAAATGTTGAAAAAGAAAGAAGTATCACAAATCAGCCTTGTATTTATTACAGGTATGTAAGCTTTGCTTCATCCTAACTTCATATCTCTGCATGACATGACAATGGTGGAGACAGATTCCTTTAGCCTTTTAGCCTTGTCAACTTTAATCAGCCATTCTGAATAAGATACTTAGTGGCTGTCGTAGGGTGTCATCGTCTGTCAGTTTGTCATGTCCCCTCGTGTACCTCTTTAATAATATATTTACCTTCCTCTCAGTACATACACATTGAGGTGTGTAAGATCCATGTGATAATATGCGTAGAGCTGGATAAGACTTGTCATAGTCAGACACCCATGGCTACACTGTATAAACGGGAAAAAGAATGGCATCTAAAGCCCTACCTTTGTTTACTATTTTTAAAGGCAGTGGATCTCATTTGCAAACATCCCCGCAGACCAGGAAAAGATAACCCATGCCTTTAGGCTATTGATGAAAGGCAGGTCTCTGAAATTTGGGGGTCATTTATTTGAAAAATTGGAAAGAAAAACAATAGCCGTTTAGTGTACTTTGTATGATAGGAATTTTTACCTCGCGAGAAAAAAAGATCAGAGTCAAACGGTCACTATAATTCTGCTCAAACCGAGTTTCTAGCTCCTATATTTTGCTGAATGTTCCCAGATGTATTTAAACAATCTTAATATTTAGGCATGCAAAAGAGATCCCCTGCCTTTAAACTGGCCCATCACTTTTTGGAGTGATCAGTATCTTATGAAGCCAGTGAATAGTTTGGGTAAATTTGTGAAATTCCAGGTCATATTTTTGTCTTTATTTCCTCCGATAGGGCCATACATGTACAGTAATCAGTATATTTACAAACTATTGAAATCTTGTAAACTAATTGCTCTAAATAATTCGCCACAAGTGAAGAATGTTGCTGTCACTTACTGGTTGGGGGGGGGGGGGCAGAAGAGATATCTTCAACATGTATCTCAAAATTTTAATACTGGATACACATGTGAGCATGAAATCATTTGTTGATAAAGTGCAATTAATCTGATACAAAAATGTGAATTTTCCTTGGCTATCCACTGACTTTAAATCAATGCATGGCACAATCATTGAAATACTGATATGTTAATCCTGTTCATGTAGTTCATAATTTAATTAAGTACAGGATTACGTGTGCATGTCAGTGTAATCCGTCATACAAATAATTGCCTTTTGGGCTTCAAAGCAGGAAACCAAGTTGAACAAGCAATGTAAAAATAATCTTTAATGTCAACATATCAACATGCATCTACATGTATACACGTCCTAATACCTTGGTTTAATAAATAACTATAAATTTCATACACGGTATATGGTTAAACACCCACTCATATATCAATGGATTACTTAAAGGCACTGTATAACAGTGTTCCAAGTTAAAAAAATCTGAGCTGCATGATTCCCCATCGACCAGTGTCTCTGACATGGTCTAAAAATGAAGCCCTGAAAAAATGCAGTTTAAAACGATCAGTAAGTGCTTTAAAAAAGTAAAAATCATTGAGAGACCATTCCAGCTTTCCCCATAGACTGCTGTGTTGCAGAATTTCCTATCGCCCGATAGGAAATTAATGTGCCAATTTGTATCTGCACATATTGTAGCTATGACATCATACGTGTAACTGTCCACACTTTTGTGTTCTAAGGTGTTTATATGTCCATTCAAACACTGTCAGATATGTCAGATAGCAAAGTTCGACAATTTTTTAAACGTGTCTTCCACAGTGTTATATAGTGTCTTTAAGGTAATTGTGTGTACATTCATACATTGTCAACAGATAAAAACACTCCTTTTCAAGACAATAAGCAAAGCAATCAAGTTTGATTTTACAGTATCACTATGTAAGTTATAATACTGTAGAAATATTGTATACCCACTTGGCCTTGTTAGGGGTGGCAACATAAGTGGGTGGGGGGCATTGGTACAAATAATATTTTCATTTTTACTGATCAGTTTGAAATGTTATTCATGATTTATCTGGATGTGGAAAATGCTAAAGGTATCATAGCAGAGTAAATACTCATGTACAACTTGAATCAGTTTAAATGGCTTCAGTGTTTTCATGCCTGTCTGTCCATATGTTACGTAGATATCAGAGGAATATAGTTTATTTCCAAAAATAATGCATGTACTTGTTAATATTCCTTTAAAAATTCAGAAATTCAGAACTTTTGACTTCTCCCCTCTTAATTTTGTAATGAACAATGAATCTCCTCTAACACAAGTGGCTGTACATGCATGTACCTCATCAATATTGTCTTTTGTTTAGAACTGGAACCATCTGTTATATATTTAGACAAGCCAAACATAATATATTGTATGCTACATGTGGCTGTACTTTCTTCTTTTTTTTGCCCCACCCTTTCATAGAATCCAGCTCAATACCATTAAAAAAAATATGTAGGGGGAATGCTATGCATAAAGTAAGATGTGCTCACTCAACAGAACAACACATTAATCAGAATACCAACTGCCCACCATTTAATTCTAACACTGTAAATGAAACTCATACACTAACTGACTTGAAAAGTCAACATGTCCAGGTCTAGAATTTTTAATATGAATTATCCACCCCAAGCATATTTTTCAGTCTCCTTTGTATTAGTATTACCATGTATGACACAATTGTAAATACATTTCTTTTTTCCATTTTGTCTTCTCCCATACAGTTGATATCCTCACTTCATCATTGGCCTTTGTGAATTCATCGTTTGACATCATCCCGTCACCATGGCTGATCGTAGCAGCAGGAGGGGAGTGGCTCAGGAGGAGTCTATCTTCCGCATCCCTCCCTACTTCTACATCCATGTCCTCGACCACAACGACAACGTCACCAAGGTTGTGATTGGGCCAAAGACATATATCCGACAGGATCATGAAAGGTAAATGAGTCTTTCCTCCCCCTCCCCCTACCCCCCCTCCCCCCATGTCAAATTTAAGTAGTTATGACATTCAGAATATATTGGGAAAAGCCACTTCGAAAACTCTTATCAAAATGATTAGATAAACTTTGGATATTGATATGAAGACTAATGATAATTCTTTTGGAATGCATTATGAGAATTAGCACTTTCATTAAATAACCATTATTGGAGTAAAGTTATCAACATTTCATGTAGGGTAGTCAGTCTTATTAGGGTTGAGGTACATATTCATATAGAGAAGAAAAGATATCATTTCAGACCACCTTATGAAAGGAGGGGCCTGCGATTAGTGTACGTGCATTCTGCTTTTTTACATCCATGTGTTAAAACTACTAAGCACAAATTTGAGAGTTGAATTAGTTATGATCATAGAGTTAGATTTAAAGTCTGTGGTTGTGATGAAACCACAGAATAAATAGGATTAACACAGGTCCTAAGTCAAAAGATGTAATAAAGATACAAACAACTTTAATTTTAGAACTTCCTCATAATCAAGATTTTGTGTATGATCACATCTGAAACTACTTACTTTTAAAAAAAGTTGTAATGTTATCGTATATCATGAAATATATTGAAATGAAGTAAGTAAATATTTATCCCATAATTCCATTGTCTGTTTCCGCAGAGTCATCTTTGGACCCGAGAAGATGATCACAGTGCCTCCCAGGCACTACTGCATCGTTGAGAACCCTGCTCTGAGGAACGAAGAGGGGACAGTCGTCTTTGATTCTAACGGTCAGGTCAAACTAGCCCATGCTGACCAGGAGATCAGGCTAGCCCAGGAGCCCTTCCCCCTCTACCCAGGGGAAGTCTTGAAACAGGTGAGATGACCACACAGGTGCATTACTGAGAGAGGGGGGGGGGGTGGAGTGGAATCTGAGGGGTCAACAAACTTAATAATTGTATTGATATGGGCCAACAAATATTATTAGTAAATTGCAATGAAAAACTGGCATTATATTTTAGCTCATTTCCTCTTGTCAGATATACACGCATGTACTTTTTAGATATTTGTCTTTTTGGGTTCATAAAACAAGTAAATATTCATAAAACTGGGTCATAATTTTTACCAGCCTTGCAAGTATAAGCTGACTTTATGAAATGGGATCAATATCATAAAAAGAAATGCTTGATCAAGTTGAACTTATCAGACAGGAATTTATTATGATTTTCTTAAGAAGTTTTATCACGTAGCTGAATAGTGCTTTCAAACATTAATTAACTAAATAAGAGATTAGGATTATTAACATTTATTATTAATGATATATTATCAATTTAGATTGAACTGTAGTTAATGATATTCCATAAACTAGACACAGAACTAAGTTGTCCTAAACACACTGTTTTGCAATCATACAGTGTACTTGTTTTTTTTTGCAAATGAACATTCATTCTTTCACGTGTTCTATTCGACAAGTTTGATAATTTTGTCAATTTGTTCATGTTTCAAAACGAGCATGTATCATGTGTGAATTTACCCCTGATGTAACACTAGAATAGACCTAGAGCTCATGTTATACCTGTGATTCACTAGCTATAATTATAATAAAGTGCTTAATTTGTTATTACATTGTATCTTATATACCTTTGCAGGCTGTGACTGCCCTCAAAGTCGTCCCTGCCAACTCCGCTCTCAGACTTCGTGCCATCCTCGACTTCGAAGACGGCCCACAGAAGCGCGTGGCCGGCGACGAGTGGCTCTTTGAGGGGCCTGGAACCTTCATCCCCCGCAAGGAGGTCCAGGTGGACGAGACCATCCGGGCCACGATCATCAGACCCAACCAGGCCATCAAGCTGAGGGCCCGTAAAGAGACTGAGGACCGGGAAGGCAAACAGAGGGTGACCGGGGAGGAATGGCTGGTCAAGAAGATCGGAGCTTACCTCCCTGGGGCCTACGAGGAGGTCGTCGACGTCGTCAATGCCTATGTGCTTACCGAGAAGGTGAGATGTGGGGTCTGTTTTGAGGGGGGGGTCGGTTGATGCCCAATTTTGGTGTGCAATACGCTGTGGCATTGTAGTTAGTCCTCAGAGTAATCAAGATGTGAAACTCTTTTGTGTCTTAGTGGAATATTCAAGGTCTATCCTTCATACTTAATAGCTCATCCAGGGCAGTGTTATTAAAATCTGAATCATATTTCCTTTGATATGTTATGATTGATAAATCCTGTAATCTAATGAAATAATTTACAGGTTTTTTCATAGAAAGTAAATTATCTGTGTAGCACATTTAATCATGGAAAATGGATGATTAAAGGAAATAGCCAAAGGGATTCAGAAAACAAATGTACACATCTCAGTTTTAGATCTAACTCTCCTTTTGTAAATATTGGAACTTGATTAGTCCAGAAATAAATGATTGACCGCTGAAGAAATGTTACATAAAAAGAGAAATGTGTAAACCAGGGAGTGGCAGGTAGTCAGTTACAGAACCTATCACAGAACACAAGGTCAGTCTCTCAGTGGCACTTCCACCAGGAAACTAATTGCACAGAGAGAGGAAGTACCAGGGTAGTGGGAGTTTTGGTCAAGTCCACGGAACTCTCTCGGGTCCTTTGCTTCTTAGTAGTAGCAGATACAAAAAAAAACACAGATAAATGTAGAATATTGTTAGTGTTCCCTGGCCTTGTAGATGGAGTGGACTCCAGGTGGTGAAATAAAAGATGTTGTAAGACTGAACATTCAAGCTAGTGATGCTTTTACCCCAAATTTGCATCATTATCAATCAACACTAGTGAGTGCCTGGTTACTTTCTGCTTTTGATTTTGATTTTGATGGGTCAACAATCTTTATCAATCAGTCGTATTTGAGAAGTTGGCTTTGTTTCAATTTCCATTGTAGATATTTGTTGTATCATGCTTTAGGTTGCAATTCACTCAGGACCCCAACTAGGGTCTTTATTTAATCATCACAATTGAATGTCAATTAAGACCTTGCCTTTGAAGTTT
Organism: Eucidaris tribuloides; assembly: GCA_001188425.1. NCBI lineage: Eukaryota > Metazoa > Echinodermata > Echinoidea > Cidaroida > Cidaridae > Eucidaris > Eucidaris tribuloides. The sequence continues at coordinate 35,393 of JZLH01S0057524.1, read as the reverse complement.
GTGTATCTTAGGATGTAAAGGACTTTCAAATTCTGCTAGGATTACTTTTGGAGAGAAAATTTGAAGGATAGAGACATTACTATTGATAATTTTATTCAAATGTAGTAGAATGTTTGACTTAATTCAGTCTTCATTGAAAAGGTTCTTAATTGCTTATAATGTGAAGGATGTACATAAAGAAATTTAAATGTATTTTAAAATGTATTTTGCATGCCTTTTGTTATTTCAGAATGCACTCCATGTAAGGGCTACTCGCACATTTGTGGACCTGAAGAAGGTAGTCAGGAAGAATGGTGAGGAATGGCTGATCACAATGACCGACACTGATGCACACATTCCTGATGTATATGAACAGGTGAGAAAGGATAGTTGTCTGCAATTGTTTATGCTTGCTGATTTCATACTGTTTTGACAATTTTTTTTACTTATAAGTTCTGTTCCTCAAGTCATGCTTCATCACTCTGAGATTGACCGACAACATTAAAAATGAACAAAGGTTGATGTGGGGAAGGGAAGGGTGACATCTTTTTGTTGTATAAATATCATTTACAGTGAAACCTATCTATTGTGACCACCCACAGGAAACAAAAAATGTGGCCTTTATAGACAGGTTCTTTAACACATGATTAGTCTCCAGTTGAATCATTTTAGTGGCCACTATAGACAGGTGGCCTCTAAGACGGGTATGACTGTAGATGGAAACATTTCAGAGCAGGTGATTTTGAGGGCATTAATAGATAACGTAATCAAAACTATATATGCTACCTTTAACTTGACTGTAACTATAGAGATTTCAAAATCCTTGACATGCATGATTCAGCGGCATTTGTCAAGAGCAGCTACGGATTATGTAACCACAATGTGGTTCTGACGACATTGAACTCCACAACACAGTCAGTTGTCCCATAGGCGTTTTTCTATCTCTTCTTATTTATTTATATATATTATTTATTTTTTCCAAAGGGGAATGCTCTCAGTATAGCTGTATTATGAACTTTTTACCATTTGTAGTACCTTCTATAAAAGAAACAAGAGAATCCTATCATGTAACTAACCATGCTTTCTTATCCTCCTCCTGATAGGTTGTTGGAGTTGTAAACATCACCACATTGACCAATCGCCAGTACTGTGTCATCCTGGATCCCGTTGGGACAGATGGCAAGCCACAGCTTGGACAGAAGAAACTGGTCAAAGTAAGCTGATCAATATTAACATACAAGCACAACAACAACAATACTACTACTACTAATATTAAAGCCGTAATCTCGGGGTCCTTCCCCTCCCCTTACCCCCCCCCCCCCGAGATTTTTCATTAATTAATAAAAAAAAAAAAAGCTAAAGACATTCAGAATCTGTTATTGGTGTGATATGACCTTTGGGCATAAAGCTTTCAAATAAAAAAAAATCCCCAAAACTAAACTTGGGCTGGTAGTAGAAGCTGTAGTAGTAGTTAGGCCCGGGAGTAATAATCGATTAATCGAATTAATCGATTAGCTTGCCGCCGTTCGGTAATCGAATACCACTTTGTACACTAATCGAATAATCGGCAGATCACGAATAGTGATTGTAATATTCGATTATCACAATAACATGACAGCAACAACAATGGGTGAGTTAACAATGGAAATTAACTATAAGATTACAAGGGAATTCCACACATTTTCGAAACGAAACGGACTACGGGCCCGTTCCACATGGTGAAATGTTGCTCGCGCTATTCAGGCACCATAGCCAACTGACAATATGCTCAGCTGCTCACACTTTGTATGCATTATTATGCAACTCTACGGCCACGCCTATGAATTATCCTAATGTTGAATCACATAGCGCGAGACGTGCCAATCCACGATAGCGCTCAAAATGCGTCATCAACATTGACAGGACAGACAGAGACATGACTCTTGATACTCCAGTGACGACGCTACAATCATGGACCCCAGTACAAATACTACAATCAACAAGCAGCGTAGCGGTTTACATTTGCACATGTAGGCGTTCGCACATGCGTCGCTGGCTCCGCTATTGGTCACCGACAGAATTCAAGCACGTGCTTTCAACTTATTAGAAAGCCCATGCTTGAATTCTGTCAGTGATACGGAGCCAAAGACGCATGCGCAAGTACTTACATGTACTGTACATGCAGACATAAACCGCTACGCTACACGTAGGAGTAAGAGTCACGCCTATGTCTGTCCAATCACCGCTCAAATAATCACACCCTTCCAACGATTTATACGCGATGATCACCCACAGAATTCAAGCACGTGCTTTCAAGTTTCAACTTATTGTAAAGAGAGCACGTGTTTGAATTCTGTCAGTGATAGACCTACGGAGCCAGTGACGCATGCGCGAATGCTTACATGTGCAGACATAAGTTAATATGTGATCGCGCGGGATATTTATAATGTGATCGCGCGGGATATTTATAACGTGGGGGATGAAATTGAC
>JZLH01S0057524.1:20862-32341 GCA_001188425.1 Eucidaris tribuloides | reverse complement strand
GTAGTAGTAGTAGTAGTACGCACGTAGTAGTCATCATAGTAGTAGTAGTAGTAGTAGTAGTAGTAGTAGTAGTAGTAATAGTCGTAGTAGTCGTAGTAGTAGTAGTACTACTACTACTACTACTACCACTACCACTACCACCACTACCACCACCACCACCACCACCACCACCACCACCAACACCACCACCACCACTACCACTACCACTACTACTACTACTACTACTACTACTACTACTACTACTACTACTACTGAAACGTACATGAGTGATTGAACTAATGTTACTAAATCTTAATGCAGTTTCAGTATTATTTTGTACTTGTATGACACATGCTGATTGTAAAAACATTACAATAAATGTCTTAGTTTATGATTTTATAATCATAATTTTTCTCAGCAGCTAGTATCTCTGCGAGACAGAAGATTTGCATGTGTTATATTTGTTTCATATTAAATGTTAATAGGTGGATACATTCCAGAAGAAGGTACTGAATCTGAATGAAGAAGATTAAATATCAATTGATAGTGATATTACAGAAGCCTGAATGGGAAAACAACGTGGAAACTCTGAGTATCGTCTCTCTCATTGCGACAGAGATTAAATTTTCAAACAACTTATAAAGTTTTTTAAGGGGATTAATAAACATATGTGCATCTCCATTCATAATGAAAGGGTTCTTCATAGTTATGTTGGAGAGATAAGTTAAAGATATCCAAATTTGATAGGAGTACTAGTGTAACAATCATTTTAATATTTCTCATTTATATTTTGAGTTATTAAACCATCTTATTTTTAGTAACATAATAATGTATGAACCATTTAAAAAAAAAATAATTAAATTGGACATCGGGTTTATTATAGGGTTATCTATGGAAAGCCGATTGTGTCAAAATTGACCTAGTCTATACGATTTCTGAACTGTGGCAGTAAAATGACAGGCTTCAAATATAGCTGTATCTTTTATGCACAGACTTAATGCTGCACACTTCAATTCAATAATGCAAGTTCCTCACATATAAACTTGAATTACTGAATTGTAAGGTGAAGCATAAAATGTGTCTGTGTGTATGCAGTATGTGTGTTTGACTGTGTCTGTGCATTAGTGCATGTGTGTGGACAGGGAGAGAGAAAGAGAACAGTGAAACCACTTGACTACATAAATTTGACACAGACTGCTTACCATACTCAAACTTCTGAATGAGACACTGTAGGGTAATCCTGCTACATGAAAACAGACCAGTGTGTTTATTTCATAGTTAACATTCTTTCTTTCATTCCCGTTGTGTAGGGCGAGGTCTCGTTCTTCCTCCAACCCGGAGAGAAGCTGGAGCAGGGCATCCAGTCAGTCTACGTCTTGGGAGAGGATGAGGGTCTGATGCTGAGGGCCCAGGAAGCCTTCAAGGATACAAGTGCAGTAAGTGCCTTGATGATAGACGTGTTCACACTCTGTTCCTTGAGGATAGACGTGTTCACACTCTATCAGTTTATCAATGATCTGTTACTATTCTTGACAAGAAATTTGCTCTCTTCTCTCTTAACTATGAGTTTACATGCATGTATCTTTTCTTTGGTGATGAAGCTGGCAATTTCTATCAACAAGTATACTGCTCGGTGAAAATATTGGGAAGTGTATTGCAATACATACCATGACCCCCAGTTGAATGGAAGTTAATCAGTACAGAGGTTATAGTTAACCATGAAGTTGTTGATAATTGGGCAAGCATGGCCAAATTGGGGACCTGGCAATTTAAGTGCAATATTAGTTGTATACATGGTGTTTAAAATTATTCTTGGCACTTTCTTACTTACTAACTCTCTCCGATACTCGTTCATTTCATGAAAAGAAGAGTACATTTTGGACAAAAATCTGCAAAAACATGAGGTCACCACTGATTCCCATAGACGCTGATCTACATGGCAGTGATGTATCCGTCGCGTGCACGCATTCACGGCTCTGAACAAAGTTAGCGCAAGGATTGCCGCGCCGAACAGCATTCCATGGTATCCTGCATCAACCATGAAACTTTGGTGATCGCTGACTTTTATTCACAGCTGTGAATGGGAGTGTGCGCTGCATACACACCACTGGCATGTAGATAATCGTGCACAGGAAGCAGTGGTGACCACCCATATTCTGGCCCATATATTTGTCCAAAAATGTACTTTCTTTTCATTAAATGATTAAGAATTGGAGAGAGCTGGTATGTAAGAAAGTGCCCAGAATGATTTTAAACGTTGTTTAGACCTGATATTATACTTCCATTGCCAGGTCTTGTTGAGGTCGATGTTTACAGATAATTGTCTTCAACCTGTATGTAATCCACCATCATCAATGACTTAACCATAACAAATCTTGCGGCTAAGAGTGTGGAGCAACTTGAAGTAAACTTGCAGTTAGTTAATTCAAGTTTAATGAAATTGTGGCTTCCTTATCATTGAAGTTAACTAACTGTAAGTTAACTTGAAGTTATGCATGCTCATTGAGAACCAAATTGAGAAATCCCATCTTGATTAATTGTGTGTAGAAACTGTAATAACATAAGATTGATAAAACTTATTAGGAAAAATTAAAACACAGCTTAAAATAAAGTCTGAAACTGTTCATCCAGATACATTCACTAATTATAATTTTCTTACATTTAGTTGTACTTAAATAATCATTACAAAATCCAGTAAGATATCAAAACATCAAACATAATAGATATGACACACAATTAATACTTGTCATTACCATCATCATCATCATTGTTACTGTCATCACCATCATCATCGTCATCACATTCTTCTGTTATTCAAACATGAGGTTTTGCAAGAGGTTGTGCAAGAAGAGCAAACTAGCAGAAGACCTAAGACTAAGAGAACCAAAACTGAACATGACGTAAGTTCTTTTGTTTCGTCCTCAATTCATGAATACATTAATCACCTGTAAATGCACAGAAAACATGGGAGCTTTTGGAATTCTAATGAGAATTTTGGAATGTTCAAATTTTTTGAAAACACGTTTTTGCTGTGTGATTTTAATTGGTTAAAACCGTGATAAAGAATTTGTTTTCATTGGAATGCATAAACTCATGATTTGTACATTTTTGGGCTTAATTAGTTAGGTTGGTTAAAATTTGGTAAAACTAACAAGGAATTTTTGAAATTTTGTCATATTCCTTACACTTTCCTGATTTGAAAATAACAAAAATTTAAAATTAAATATGTGTACATGCTATTTTGTCAAACAGTGCAATACACCATATTTTGGGGGTAAAGTTATTCCTTATTAAGTTCCAATCATGTGCAATACATAAACATTTGAGGTGCAAAGTCTAACTTTCACGCAATACACCAACAAAGTTTATCTTCAGTATCTACACTAACTTTTCTCTACATAGTAGAATTCATCTAATTTTTGTCATTTGAGAATTTGTCATATCAGTTTGATTTTGTCTTTGCATCCTTTGTTATTTTGTGTAAGTTTGTAAATAGTGTAGTACATGTTGTATTTCTGTCTTTCTCCGTAAATATGTTAATTGTATTTTATGTGTGAACAATACAGTTTTCCAATCATGTCTTTCTCCTCTTTATCTTCTTCCTCTTGCTTCCCCTCCTCATTATCATCTTAAAAAAATATTTAAGAGAGACATAAAAAAAAAATTGTGAGTCCAGACCGCATTTGCAGATTGATCAATTTGTTTCACTGATCTACATGTAATACATATATGACATCATTTGTACCAAATAACCTAATCCCATGTTTTGCCAGGTGTGATTAGATTAATTGATTATTTGAAATTAAGTTATCATACTCTATATATCATAACTCTATAAACAAGGCATCTGGATCACTGGCACCGTCGCACTAGATAGAACTGACCGCATAATATAGGCATAGGATGATCTAAAAAAATTCTCTGTCTCAATATATTATATGTGGGTGAAAGGCAATAATAGGTCGAGTGGTTAAAAATGAAGTAGGATATGAGAAAAAATAAGTGTATATCAAAATGAATACATTCCAGCATCACCATGTGAATTCGTTCCTGAAGTACATACAGTGTAGATTTATATTTAGCTGCTAGCAAATTGAAGTCTGGCAGTTGATCCTAATTAAATCTGTGGAATAGTTAAGCTGATAGTGTGACATTAATTATTTAATCATTATCATTGTTATGTTGCAGGAGGCAGTAATGCGCATCGACAGGAGAACCCGATGGAATGATCCGAGGACACGTCGAGTAACGTCCTTCCCGTTGAGGTTCGAGGTCGTCACAAAAGCGGCAATGGGCATTCCCGTCTGGACGAGAAGACGAAGGAGTCTTACATCAGAAGACCCAAATCTGGAAAGCGTAAACCTTCCCTGAAAGTGATAACTGATATGCCTGTCATAGTTACAATTCTTCTTAAGAGATATTTTGTAACATTTCTGAAAAGAAATTCGAATAAAGTCTCGTTTCCTAATTGAAAGAGTATTTTTTTACACACAAATTCGTGATACAGTTTTTGTTAGCCTTTATCAATCCATTTATACCATATGCATATTGATCAAGCCTGTTTGAAAAAACAAATTTGCGATGTGATTGTCATATCTTAAGACTTTTGTAAGCAATTTTGGCCTTTTAAACCGTCACAAAAATAATAAAGGAGATAGTATATGACGAAGTTATTTAGTGGAGTTCACAGATATACAAACATAACAAGTTAAATCAGAAAAAAATAAATCTTTTAAGCAAGGCGTTCATTATACGTAACCAATTTGCTTCAGTGTTAGTGGCATTCAAGTATTACACTTTTATCACTTGGAATCCAAGTTCAAATTAGTTCCTCCAAAAAAAAGTTAGTTCTTGTTCACCATTCTTTCTGTTCCTCGCAGGAACCTGTAAACCCTTGATAATCTGAAAATAAGAAAACTATAACTTTCAGTGCAGTAGCATGTAAGTGAGTTAATTCCCATCAGCATTCCGACACTAGACGTCTTTACCCAATTTTTGTCTCCGAGGTCCGGTGCTGTCACCGGTGAGACCTACATGCACTGAGCCTCAAGAAGGAGCTCTGGGCCCTAAGGAGCTCTCCGCGCGTGGAGGACCTCTCCAGATGGCCAGGGACCCTTTAGCTGATCGCCAAAAACCGGTCCACGTTGCGACAGGAGGGGAGTGGAGCCCCCAGGGCCGAGGGAGAAGACCCGTGTGTGAATTGCGTGTGCCTATCACAAGCTGCCCTCGTCAGATCATATGAACTACAGAGAGAAGGCCAGGTAAGGGGATCACACACGATTATCGTTAACGCCTTAATGTGCCATAATCGCCAGAGGCAGAGTGTCACTGTACTAGTACCCCCACCCCGCCCCTCCCCCCCCCCCACTTCAGGGCCAGGTTTATGTCGGAGATTTAAGAGATAGATAACGCAGATTTGCATGAAAACAATGACAATTGGCATTGCACCGAAAGCATGATAACAGTTACAGGTGGCAATCACAGATCCGGATAAGTAATACAGTGGCAAATGGCAATGCACTTTTGCCATTAAAGAGCTAATTGTGACAACGTTTGTCATTAAGATCCTACTGATATTAATTTGAACGTAATTGTGTAATAATAGCATATGTGTAATTCCTGCTAATGTTGCTAGGTGTGGTTTGCTGTTAAGAATAGCTTACTGACTCTGAAAAAACCCATATTTTAGTGATAACCGCATTAATAAGACTGACTTATACCAATGTTTAAGACTAGGCAGAGTATGGAGTTGATCTCGCATTTAACCCAGCTTCTGAACATTTTGTGTGTAAATTACTTAATTATTTAGAACTGATCTAGTGATTTAGAGGGATTTTCCATTTGCCGACAATTTTTCTGGTAAGACCTGGTATGTTTTTTTACTAGTAGGCAGAATAAAATATTCAGCCAAATCTGCCCTAATGTACTAGAACACTAAGCTTGTTTGTTCCTCACTCACAGGGTTGTGTTTTGGACCGAATTGGTCATAGCTGGTCCGATGAGCAGATTTCACAACCAGCTTAAGCTCTCTGGAGGTAACCCAAACTCCCAATGTCATCAAGGCGCTCTGCTACTCCTGATGACTTCTGACTGATATATGCACCATAGAGACGGCTACCAGCCCGTTCCTAGCTGCAGCTGTCATAACAACTGGTCGAGGACGGAAATGTGTGTTTTCTCCTGCTAAAAATAAATGAATGAAATGGATGAAGGATGAATGAATGAGTATGAATAAATGAATAATTTTAATGAATGATATGAATGAATGAATGAATGTATGGATGCGAATGAATGTAATGATGAATGAATGAATGAATGAATGAATGGATGAACTGAATATGAATGAATGAGTAAATGAATAATGAGTGAATGGAGTGAATGGAGTAAATGAATAAATGAGTGAATGAAGTTGCAAATGAGTTAAATGAATAAATGAGGAATAAAATGAATGAATGATGAGTGAATGATTAAGACACAGGAGATAAAACAGAGGACGAATGGAATTGGATGAATGAATGAATGGATGGATGAATGAAGTGAAATGGATGGATGGAGTGAATGAATGAATGAGTGAGAGTGAGAATGAATGAATGAAGTATGAATGGATGATGAATATGAATGAAATGAATGAATGAGTGAATTCTTAAATATATAATAATGGATAAATATATATACCTTATTGTGATCAATTAATAACTCGACAAATAAGTAAATAGAATCAATAAATAAATATGTAAAATAACATAATTAAGAAATTAAATTGGTACACAAAGTTGAAGATGATTGTAGAGCCTCTGATAGAGAATGTTAGAGAGTGGAATGTATACATGGATAACTCGGGAAATCAAAGGAAAAAATAAATATACAATATATAGCAGGACAGGATGCGTCTGAATTCTAAAAAGAAATATTTTCACAACGGTCGTAAAGGTTCCAAGGTATCCTTTCAAATATCCATTATGAAAAAAAAGTTTTGTGATATGTGCGAGCCAATAAATTGTGCATTTTCTGTGTGAACTCTGATCGTGATGATTGAATGTACTATGCGTTTACTGCTTATCAGTAAATTGAGGGGTTGTAGGGCAATTAACCCAGTACCGTGATAACAACCAGAAGGGCGCTAGTATTAAGCAAAGTTGGTGGCATTAGCGCTTTCGGTTTCAATGTGTATCGAGTTACAGGCGCTGCTGGTTCTAACCGACAATACATGGTATGTCAAACATATAAATGTCAATGAAACGCACTGCACCAACATGTCTAATCATTCTCCGAGACAAAGTAGTGACTTCACTCTTGAGGATGAAAATGAACATGACAGACTTACAAAAATTATTTTGGCCTAATTCTTGCTCTTATCCTTTTCTTCGTCATTGCTGACCACCGACCCTCGATCGCCATCAGGGCACTTTGCCATCACCGGACAAAACCGGCGACACCAGACTGCGCAGAGAAGCTCTTCAGCGTCTGACCTGACTTCAAATTGGTGATGCCTGCAAGGCAGAGGTCGCCTCCAGGATCAGAGGGGAACTGTTGCAGGAGTGGAGTGTGTGGAGTGAGTAGCAATATACGAAGGTGAGAGCGGGACATTTGAAATGCCTTGTAACAGGGACACATTACATGCAGGGTCTCATGAAATGAAAGCAGGTGAGAAATACAGGAAGGCTCGTGGCTGATTTTCTCAGACTGCTTCAGAATACCGTGCCTAAACAACCTGGGGATGCCAGAACATTTTATTGGATGTGATGTGAATATTTGTTGATCATCAACTAAATATTTGTTTACAAATAAAAGTTGTTATAAAAAGTTGGTATTTCAGTATTAACAATGTTGTAAAAAAGTGTGTAGAAAAAAAAAAAAAAATCATAGAACATGAAGACACTCTTTAACGAATGTGGAAACTTCATTTAAAAAATTGTCAAACTTTTTTTTGCTATCTGATGTATCTGAAAAAGTGGTTGTAGCTTGAAATACAAAACTTCAGACAGTTTAATGAAGTGTCATCGTAAAATAATGTACACGATAAAATCAGCACAGTGAATTATTGTCAGGCTTCAACCATTTTTGTAAGCAGCAGTGCTATGGGGGGAAACTGGAATGGTCATCAAATGATTATTCACTATTTCAAAGACTTTGTGATGTGTTTTGACATTCAATTTTTTCAAAGCGGCTTTCATTTTTAGACCGTTATCAGAGATACTGGTAGCGGGGGAATGATGTACTCAGAAATTGGTTAAACATGGAAAATTGTTAAATGATGGCCTTAAAGAGTTTAAGACTACTCACTTGTTGCTTCCAAAGCACATGTCCAGAAGTATCATTGAAGGTTCTTTTTTTTTTAAATAATGTTATTTTTATTGAATTAAGATGCAATCAAAATATATACAAGTATACCCAACCATGATTGGAAAAAGTCAAATGGGGGTGAGGGAGGGGATGACAACCAAAGTTTAATATTAAGTTTCTTCGACGAAATTATCATTTTAACAAAAAAAAAAAAGGTCGCCAAAAGCCATGCGAGTAATTAACAAATTGTGTAAAGGGGCAGAGAAAATTCTGCCCCGGCCGAAGGGCACCAAAAAATCAGGGCACAACCTATAACTCCAAAACACAAATATCACAATGGTTTTTTGCCTGTTCATGCCAACCGCGGATGCTCAAATCAACAGCCTTCAAAACATTAAACGGAAAAAAAAACAATAACAAACAAACCCTCTCACATCACTTATATTTACAGTTCCCTGACGCTCGGTGACCTTCGCCTGGCGAGGAAGGATGAGAGGATAGTGTAGTGCGTAAAACAACTGAATTAATTTCACCAATAGGCTTATCATTGAAGTTCATATTTTAATATTTGTCTCTCATCATCCAGCAATTCAGGCACCAAGATCATCCGTACGCCTCCGTCTTCGCTTCGACGGACAAAGGTCCGACGACAAGTTCCTAGTTCCCCAGAATGCCTGGTAATCAACCGAGCCAGCAATTGACAATCAGGTCCGTGGAGCCCCGTCGACGTCAGAGACCGAGGGATGCCCTCAGAAGTCTGTCCAACTGGCCATCGAGATCACTACCATAACTCACAGGAGGCTGCTGGCAGGTTAGCTTATATTTTTAGTAAGTAATACAGAATTGTATCTGTTTGCCCCCTTTATATGGGGTGCCGATTCACTGCACTCTCACGGCGAATTGTCCGTTACCCCCTCCCTCCACGTTTGCCCTGATTGGCAGTGCATCCGCCTCCCTTCAGCCCCACCCCCTCACATTTTTACGAGGCTCGACTTTATTAGTTGTTAAGCAGGTATTTTCATGCAAAATTACAAACCAAGAAAAAGCAATCTGGGGAACTGGGAATTATTCGCAAAACTCTCGAGTTCCTCCAGTTTAAGCATTTAATTGGAGTATTTCGATATGCAGACAATTTCACTGTGGTTATATTGCCAGTCGTGAGATAATAGACAGCTAAATTGATTAATAGCCATTCACTGTGAGCGTCTATTAATCGTGGTGAGAGTCATGGTCGTATTGCATTGTTACAATGGAGAAAACGCTGCAATATAGTGTAATACTGTAACAGGTGGTACCACTCACATATCTAAGATAGTTACAATGTATAAAAAAACTATAAATGTATAGGCTTGTCTAGAGTGGAGTGGAATTATGCTTCAGCACACATTGACCTGCACAATTATTTTGACAATTATTTCAATGCATAAACCGCCTGACCGTCAAACGAGCTCACCCTAATACCCTAATGATGCCAAGCAGCTAACCTAACCCTATTGTGAAAACTGGAAACCCAATGGTAACCTGAACTAACTCTTTGTTTCTAGATATTGTCCACTGGACGCAACTGTCGCGAAAGCAAATGTCGATCACCGCTAGAAAGACAAAAGCCAATTATGTTTTTAAACATTCTTGAGTCCTCAAGTACCAGATTTATCTAAGTTCGTATGAATTATATTCCCACATAAATATCATGCAAATAGCTTGAACTTAAAAGCATAGATCACTAATAATGGTTACTATGTTTGAAATAGTTCACCTTCTTAACCGCAACTGAAAACTTTAGTATGAGATATATTCTGGCTGGGCTGTGTACTTTGGAAAATGGCATACATTAACCAAAATAAATCATATCTATTGAGGGTAATTTAATAACAAAATTCTGTCGTTCTTGTAATAGGCATGAAGGCAGAGCGCCTGGAGTCAGGAGGCGCCGGGTCGTCTGGAGCGTCAGGACAGATTACTGGACGAGCTTGAGGCGGAGAGAGCTCGTAAGGAGCTGCTGGTAGCTACAGGCTAACAAATGCCCGCCGAGTGGAGAGTACTGGACAGCAAGGCTGAGGCCCCAGTCCAGGCTGAGGCTTGGCCGCATCGACGGGAGAGGCTCGCCGTAAGAACAGGCCAGGCTAAAGGCGGAGCTGCCAAGGATTGAATCCGTAAGAAATTGACCTTGCTTTTATTTCTCCTTTTTGAACTAGTCAGTTTTTGAAGAAGACTTTTGCAAAAAATAAAAGGACGCAAGAAACAAGTGATCTTGTTCATTAGTGAGTTTGGTTAAGGTCTGACTACATAGAAATACCAAATGTGAAAGAGTTACTGTTGTCTTTTTAGGATTTATCTGAAGGCATTTTTTTTTTCTGCTTGTTCGTTAGTTTTTAATGAGGCATATACTATCAAAACGCGTGTAAATTATGACATATTTCCACTAACGTTTTTAAAGTTGTACTTTGCCGCCCTAAGCGTATTGAGAAAGGTACAGTATATATTTTTGCCTTTCATTTACTAGGGGCAAATGGATTGTTATTACATGACGCTGAAATTGGATCTTTCATTCTTGAGTAAGATGTTTAATGGTGCTCACCAGCGAGCCATTTCTGCATTAGATTATACTGAAATGATCACTTGAAATCTTTGTCAATGATCACAACACATGCAAAAAAAATAAATTTACATGAGAGTAATGTGTTGAAGCACGGTTGGCACCAGGACCACAACCAAAACATAGGGTGACAAGAAAAAAGAAAAAAGTGCAGTCCTCCAGGTCCACCAGGAACCTATCTTTTAATGGTCAATATCTTGATCCATTCAGGGCCGAGGCAATGATGTGAGAAAAGCAAAAAAAAAAAAATTAAAAAGATTGACTGATAACAAAAGCTGAACACTCTATACACAACTTAAATATTAACCTTTCCTTTTCAATATTCTTTAAAGTGGGAAAAAAAGTCTGAGTTGGCAGCGTCTGACGAGTGCCCGCGAGGCAGAGAACAAGTAATCAGGAGCAAAACACTTGGAGATGCAGCAAGGCCAAGCAGATTGTCAGACATGCGACAAACCGAGAAGTTCCGCAACATGCAGAGGCCATCGCAATCCGAGACCATGCCGCTCCATTGCTGTCGCCCGGACGGGAGATGCAGGTATGTGGACTTTCAATTGGAGCTTTAAAGTGATAGGCCTAACATTGTGGGAAGCTTCAATTTAAAAAATTGTCACTTTGATATCT
>JZLH01S0057524.1:8733-20069 GCA_001188425.1 Eucidaris tribuloides | reverse complement strand
AACAAAGCTCTGGATCACTGAACACTCAGACATATGAAGCTATGAACTGACAGAATACGTATACAAAAAAAGCTAGAAGTAAGATCTAAAAAAAATTCTCTGTCTCAATATATTATATGTGATGAAAGGCAATAAAGGTCAGTTTAAAAATGAAGTAGGATAGAGAAAAATAAGTGTATATCAAAATGAATACCATTCCAGCCATCACATGTGAACTTCGTTCTGAATACATACAGTGTAGATTATTTTACTCTACAAATTGAAGTCTGCAGTTGATCCTAATTATCTGTGGAATAGTTAGCTGAAGTGTGACATAATTATTTATCATTATCATTGTTTGTTGCAGGAGGGCAGTATGCGCAATCCCGGAGACCGATGGATGATCCGAGGACCGTGCGAGTACGTCCCTCCCGTTGAGGTCGAGGTCGTCACAAAGCGCAAGGCCATTCCTCTGGACGAGAACGAAGGAGTCTACATCAGAGACACCAAATCTGGAAAGGTACTTGAGTGATAATGATATGCTGTCATAGTTACAATTCTTCTAAGAATATTTGGTACATTTCTGAAAAGTGAAATTCAGATAATCTCCGTTCCTAATTGAAAGAGTATTTTTTTACACACAAATCGTGATACAGGTTTTTTAGCCTTTTATCATCCATTTATCATATGTCATATGTAACTGGTTTTGAAAAAAAAAATTTGCATGTGAAGTTGTCATATCTTAAGACTTTTGTAAGCATTTTGCCTTTTAACCAGTCACAAAAATAATAAAGGATATAATGATGATGAGTTATTTAGTGGAAGTTCACAGATATTCAAACATAAACAAGTTAAAACATAAAAAATAAATGCTTTTTTAGGCAAGGCGTTCATTATACGTACCAATTTGCTTCAGTGTTAGTGCATTCAAGTATTACCACTTTTATCACTTGGAATCCAAGTTCAAATTAGTTCCTCCAAAAAAAGTTAGTTCTTGTTCACTTGCTTTCTGTTCCTAGGCCTGTAAACCCTTGATAATCTGAAAATAGAAAACTATCACTTTCAGTGCAGTAGCATGTTAATGTGAGTTATTCCATCAGCATCCACAACTAACGTCTTTACCCAATGTTGTCTCCAGGTCCGTGCTGTGACCGGTGAGACCTACATGCTGAGCCAAGACGAGGAGCTCTGGGCCAAGGAGCTGCCTCCCGCCGTGGAGGAGCTCCTCCAGAGTGCCAGGGACCCTTTAGCTGATCGCAGCGACAGGAGGGGAGGTGGAGCCCCCAGGCCGAGGGAGAAGACCCGTGTGGTGACCTTCCGTGTGCCTCACAACGCTGCCGTACAGATCTATGACTACAAGGAGAAGAAGGCCAGGTAAGGGGATGCCACCATTATCTTAACCCTTAATGTGCCCTAATCCAGAGGCCACAGTGTCACTGTACTAGTAAACCCCCCCCCCCTACCCCCCCCCCCACTTCAGGCCAGGTTTATTCGGAGATTGTAAGATAGATACGCAGATTTGCATGAAAACATGACATTGGCATTGCACCGAAAGCATGATAACAGTACAGTGGCAAGTCAACAGATGCCGGATAATAATACAGTGGCAATGCAATGCACTTTGCCAATTAAAGAGCTAATTGTGACAACGTTTGGTCATTAAGATCCTACTGATATTAATTTGAACGTATTGGGTAAAATAGCATTATGTGTATTCCTGCTAATTGTGCTAGGTGTGGTTGTGTTAAGAATAGCCCATTACTGACCTGAAAAAAAACCCATATTTTACTGATAACCCACTTAATAAGACTGACTTATACCAATGTTTAAGACTAGCAGAGTATAGCATTGATTCCATTTAACCCAGCTTCTGAACATTTTGTGTGTAAATTACCTTATTTTTAGAACTGATCTAGTTGATTTAGAGGGATTTTCCATTTGCGACATTTTTCTGTAAGACCTGTATGTTTTTTTTTACTAGTAGCAGAATAAAATATTCAGCCAAATCTGCCCTAATGTACTAAACACTAAGCTTGTTTGTTCCTCACTCACAGGGTTGTGTTTGGACCCGAATTGGTCATGCTGGGTCCCGATGAGCAGTTCACCCAGCTAAGCCTCTCTGGAGGTAAGCCCAAACGTCCCAATGTCATCAAGGCGCTCTGCCTCCTCCTGGGACCTGACTTCTGTACTGATATCATCACCATAGAGACGGCTGACCACGCCCGTCTCCAGCTGCAGCTGTCATACAACTGGTGAGGACGGAAATTGTGTTTTCTTCCTGCTAAAATAAATGAATGAATGGATGAATGGATGAATGAATGAATATGAATAAATGAATATGAATGAATGAATATGAATGAATGAATGAATGTATGGATGAATGAATGAATGAATGAATGAATGAATGAATGAATGAATGGATGAATGAATATGAATGAATGAGTAAATGAATAAATGAGTGAATGAGTGAATGAGTAAATGAATAAATGAGTGAATGAGTGAATGAGTAAATGAATAAATGAGTGAATAAATGAATGAATGAATGAGTGAATGAATGAATGGATGGATGAATGAATGAATGGATGGATGAATGAATGAATGGATGGATGGATGAATGAATGAATGAGTGAGAGTGAATGAATGAATGAGTATGAATGGATGAATGAATATGAATGAATGAATGAATGAGTGAATTCTTAAATATATTAATAAATGGATAAATATATATACTTATTTGGTCAATTAATAACTCGACAAATAAGTAAATAGATCAATAAATAAATATGTAAATACATAATTAAGAAATCAAATTGGTACAAAAGTTGAAGATGATTGTAAGCCTCTGATAGAGAATTTAGAGAGTGGATGGTATACCATGGATAAAACTGAGGAAATCAAAGGCAAAATAAATATAAATATATAGCAGACAAAGGATGCTGTCTGAATTCTAAAAAGAAAATATTTCACAGGTCGTAGGTTTCCAAGGTATCCTTTCAAAATTATCCATTATGAAAAATAAAGTTTTGTATATGTGCGAGCCATATTTCTGCATTTTTGTGTGAACTCTGATACGTGATGATTGAATGTACTATGCGTTTATGCTTATCGTCATCTGAGGGGTTGTAGGGCATTAACCCAGTACCTGATAACAACCAGAAGGGCGCTAGTACTTAACAAAGTTGGTGGCATTAGCGCCTTTCTGGTTGTCAATGTGTATCGAGTTAAGGCCCTGCTGGTTCTCAACCGACAATACATGGTATGTCACATATAAATGTCATGAAACGCACTGCCAAACCATGTCTACATCATTCTCGAGACAAAGTTAGTGACTTCACTCTTGAGGATGAAAATGACATGACAGACTTACAAAAATTATATTTGGCCTAATTTTGCTCTTACCTTTTCCTTCGTTTGCTGACACCTCGATTCCCATCAGGCACTTTGCCATCACCGACAAGACCGACACCACTGCTGCAGAGAAGCTCTTCAGCGTTCCTGACTTCATTGGTGATGCCTGCAAGGCCATCGCCTCCAGGATCAGAGGGGCTGTTGCAGGAGTCCAATTTGATGACTTCCACAAGGTGAGGGGGACTTTGAAATCTTGTAACAGGGACACATTACCATGCAGGGTCTCATGAAATGAAAGCAGTGAAAGAATACAGAAGGTCTCGGGCTGATTTTCCTCAGACTGCTTCAGAATACCTCCCTTAAACCAACTCCTGGGGTGCCAGAACATTTTATTGATGTGATTGTGAATATTTGTTTGATCATCACTAAATATTTGTTTAAAATAAAAGTTGGTTAAAAGTTGGTATTTCAGTATTAAAATGTGTAAGAAAAGTGTAGTAAAAAAAAAAAAAAATCATAGAACATGAAGACACTCTTTAACAATGTGGAAACTTCATTTAAAAAAATTGTCAAACTTTGCTATCTGATGTATCTGACAGTGCTTGAATACAAAACTTCAGACAGTTATGATGTCACTCGTAAAATATGTACAGATAAAAATCAGCACATGAATTATTGTCAGGTGTCAACCATTTTTGTACACAGCAGTCTATGGGGGAAAACTGGAATGGTCACTCAATGATTTTCACTATTTCAAAGCACTTTGTGATTGTTTTGAATTACAATTTTTTCACGGCTTCATTTTTAGACCTTATCAGAGATACTGGTAGCGTGGGGAATCATGTAGCTCAGAATTGTTAAACTGGAAACATTGTTAAATGATGCCTTAAAGAGTTTAAGACTATCACTTGTTTGCTTCCAAAGGCACCATGTCCAGAGTATCATTGAAGTTTTTTTTTTAATAATTGTATGTTTTATTGAATTATATGCAATCAAAATATATACAAGTAATCAACAATGATTGGAAAAGTAAAATGGGGGTGAGGGGGGGATGACAACAAGTTTATATTACAACGAAATACATTTTACAAAAAAAAAAAAAGGTCCAAAGCCATCGAGTACATTAACCAATTGTGTGAAAGGGGCAGAGAAAATTCTTCCCCGGCGAAGGCCACCAAAATCAGGGCACACTATAACTCCAAACACCATATCACAATGGTTTGCCTGTTCATACCGGATGCTCAATCCACCACCTTCAAAACATTAACCGGAAAAAAAAAACAATAACAAAACAAAACCCTCCTCACATCACCACACATTCCTGACCTCGGTGACCTCGCCCTGGGCGAGAAAGGATTAAAATAGTGTATGCGTAAACAACTGAATTAATTTCACCATAGGCTTATCATTGAAGTTCATATTTTAATATTTGTCTCTCATCATCCAGAATTCAGCCAAGATCATCCGTGCCTCCGTCTTCGGCTTCGACGAGAACAACAAGGTCCGAGACAAGTTCCTGTTCCCCCAGAACTGCCTGGTCATCACCAGCATTGACATTCAGTCCGTGGAGCCCGTCGACCAGAGGACCAGGGATGCCCTGCAGAAGTCTGTCCAACTGGCCATCGAGATCACTACCAACTCACAGGAGGCTGCTGCCAGGTTAGCTTATATTTTAGTAGTAATACAGATTGTTATCTGGTTTTGCCCCCTTTATATGGGTGGCCGGATTCACCTCACTCTCACCGCAATTGTCCTTACCCCCTCCCTCCACTTTGCCCTGATTCAGTGCATCCCCCTCCTTCAGCCCACCCCTCACATTTTACGAGGCTCACTTTATTAGTTAACAGGTATTTTCATGCAAAATTACAAACCAAGAAAAAGCAATCTGGGGGAACTGGGGGAATTATTGCAAAACTCTCAGTTCTCCAGTTTACATTTAAGGAGTATTTCATATGCAGACAATTTCACGTGTGGTTATATTCGCAGTCGGTGAAGATAATAGACATAAATTGATTATATACCATTCAACTGTGAGTCTATTCATGTGTAATCATGGTGGTCGTATTGCATTTTACAAATGAGAAAACGCTGCAATTTGTATACTGTATACAGTGTACACTCTATTAAATAGTTACAATGTATACAAAAATATAAATGTATACTTGTCTAGAGTGGAGTGGAATTTGCTTCAGCCACAATTGACCTGACAATTATTTTGACAATTATTTCATGCACTAACCCTGACCTCAACCCTCACCCTAACCCTAATCCAAGCACTAACCCTAACCCTATTGTGAACTGGAAACCCAATGGTAACCCTAACCCTAACTCTTTGTTTTCTGAGATATTGTCACTGGAGCAACTGTCGCGAAAGCAAATGTCGGATCACCCTAGAAAGACAAAGCAGCAATTATGTGTTTCACATTCTTGAGTCCTCAAGTACAGAATTTATCTAAGTCGTATGAATTATATTCCACATAATATCATGAAATAGCTGACTTCAAAACACTAGATCACTAATAGATGGTTTCTATGTGACACTAGTTCACCTTCTTAACCCACTGAAAACTTTAGTATGAGATATTTCTGGCTGGGCTCTTTGGAAAATGGCACATTACACCAAAATAAAATCATCTCTATTGAGGTAAATTTAATAACAAAATTCTGTCGTTCTGTCAATCAGGCATGAGGCAGAGCGCCTGGAGCAGGAGGCCCGGGGTCGTCTGGAGCGTCAGAAGATCCTGGACGAGGCTGAGGCGGAGAAGGCTCGTAAGGAGCTGCTGGAGCTACAGGCTAACAGTGCCGCCGTGGAGAGTACTGGACAGGCCAAGGCTGAGGCCCAGTCCAGGGCTGAGGCTGCCCGCATCGAGGGAGAGGCTGCCGTAGAACAGGCCAGGCTAAAGGCGGAGGCTGCCAAGATTGAATCCGTAAGAAATTGACCTTTTTTATTCTCCTTTTTGACCTAGTCAGTTTTGAAGAAGCTATTTGCAAAAAAATAAAAGGACCAAACAAACAAGTGTATCTTGTCTCCATTGTAGTTGGTACAGTCTGACTAGCATAGAATACAAATGTGAAAGAGTTACTTTGTCTTTTAGGACTTTATCTGAAGGCATTTTTTCCTGCTTGTTCGTTAGTTTTATGAGCATATACTACAAAACCGTTAAATTATGACATATTTCCACTAACTTTTTAAAGTTGTACTTTTCCGCCCTAGCTATGGAGAAGGTACAGTTATATATTTTTCCTTTTCATTTACTACCAATGGATTTATTACATGACGCTGGAATTGGATCTTTCATACTTGAGTAAGATGTCTTAAGTGGTCTCACCAGCGCATTTCTGCATTAGATTATACTGGAATGATCACTTGAATTTTGTCAATGATCACAACACATGCCAAAAAATAAATTTCATGAGAGTATGTGTGAAGCACGGTTGGCACCAGGACCACAACCACAAAACATAGGGTGACAAGCAAAAGAAAAAAGTGAGTCCTCGGGTCCACCAGGAACCTATCTTTATGGTCAAATCTTGTCCATTCAGGGCCAAACAATGATGTGAGAAAGCAAAAAAAAAAATTTAAAAAGATTGACTGATAACAAAAGCTGAACACTCTATGACAACTTGAAATATTAACCTTTCCTTTTTCAATATTCTTCTAACAGGAGTCTGAGTTGCAGCGTCTGACCAGTGCCCGCGAGGCAGAGAACAAGTACATCAAGGAGCAAAACACCTTGGAGATCAGCAAGGCCAAGCAGATGTCAGACATCGACACCGAGAAGTTCCGCAACATGGTCCAGGCCATCGGATCCGAGACCATCCGCTCCATTGCTGTCGCCGGACCGGAGATGCAGGTATGTGGACTATTCAATTGGAGCTTTAAAGTGATAGGCTAACATTTGTGGAGCTTCAATTTAAAAAATTGTCAAACTTTGATATCTAGCTACATAGTAGTGTTCAATGCGACAAATAAACACCCTAGAATACAAAAGTTTGGAAAGTTTACACTGCCAATCGGCAAGTTATACATGAATAAACAATAAAACTCGGGCGAGTTTTATTAACCTAGGTGTTACAACACAGTAAGTCTATGGAGGAACATAGGCAAGTGAATCTGGTCAACTTACGATTTTCATTTTTTTAAAGCAGCTAAATAATCATTTTGAAATACAATTTTGTCAGCGCTTTCATTTTTTTAGACCTCATCAAAGGCACTGTGCGATGGGGAATCATGCGGCTTCAGATTTTTTTAAACTGTGTAAATGTTAGCCAAATACCTTAAAGCAGTGACTCTTCAGTGTGTGCATATTATACAGGGTGGCCCAGAAAGAATGCTACACTTAACAATCGTTAATTTTTTCAACATCATGGGCAAAATGCCATTAGTTGTTGTTTCATTTGTTAGAACATTTTTTTTCCAACAAAAATAAACACAATCATTGATTTTGAGTAAGGCATTTGGATCCTAGGGCCATTTTTTTCTGAGGCAGTGTCAATTCCAAAATGTGTTACTTTCTCAAGCCCAATGATCCTCGGCACTCCAAAATATCCTCACTTTACGCCGTGCCATAGAATAAGCGTGGAGACAGACGACAGGAATGCCTCACTTTGATACAGGGAACAGTGGTAAGGTATGGCTTACATTGTCATTGCGGCTTACTCATTCAATGGCACGTTGTTACACGAGAATATTTCGGTGCTTTGATGATCGCTGGAGTTGAAAAAAAAACAAATTTGGGAAATTACTTTGCCTCAGAAAAATGACCCCAGGATCCAAACACCTTGCTAAAAATCAATGATCATGGTGTCATTTTGTTGGATAAAGAATGTTCTAACCAATGAAACAAAAAATAATTGCAAGTTGCTGATGATGTAGAAGAAATAAGCGATCGCAAGTGTCGCATTCTTTCTGGGCCACGCTGTATAATTATATTAACTATGCAGATGGAATCAGTGTGGCGTGGGATAATAGTTGGGTACAAGCAGCAGAACTTCTCCTTGTTGGATGTCAGTTAAAAAGCCACTTCAAAATGACTGTTTTTATAATCATAATAATAATCCTATTACTATTCAGTAACTCAAAACAGTAATGTTAACTTTATCCCTAATTCTACCAGTGACTAAAAACTTACTGAAGATGTAGTATAGCAATGATTTAGTTGCCATCCTACAGGAAAAAAGATGACTAGTTAATATTCACTTGTCAATATCATTTTTGTCCAAGTACAAAAGAAAATTGAATTTTCTGATTACAAACATTAATGCATGTTCTGAGGAGCACATAGTTGCATTGTTTTCCTGTTGTGTCTGACTTTGAAAATAAAATAAAACAAAACAAAACTATACATAAATAATTTTATGAGTCAGTTAGACAGCAGCAGTAGGCTCTTTTTCCCCTATTGGTTTGCATGGTTTTGCAAATTATAGTAGATGAGTTTTATGGGTAATGTCTGCTGGTACTCCAGTTCGTGGTCGTCATGCATTTGACATGTATAAAAACATCAACAAACAGTGTAGGTGTACTAAAGCTACATTGTTGAGAGATTTATTTTTAGTTATTTTGTTTACAGATGCTTGTATGGAATTGTAAGAAATATACGTCCTTTAAAATTTGTTTGAGAAATAACACTTATCTGCATGTGTAGCTTATTGAAAAGAGCCAATGATTGAATATTGAGCCTGTATGAGAATTAAAACTTGTGCTTCATATATTTTAGGGACCTATTTTTTCCCTGTCCAAGACATTTTAGAAACAACAACAGAATCTTTAATGAACACTTTGAAAATTATTTCTTTTTACTTTTACTAAATCAGTAATCAGTACCAAAGTTATAACCAGTTTAATTGTGACACTAAAGAGTTAGTTACAAAAGATACAGGTTATCCGACTTATCCCAGAATTTTGTAAAGAGAATATTTTCATGGAATGGATCAAATAAATTCATTGTCATGTTTTGTTTCATTTCCTCTCAATTCTTCAGGTCAAACTGCTGACATCTCTCGGTCTGAAGTCGACGCTCATCACCGACGGGACCACTCCCATCAACCTCTTCAACACTGCCCAGGGCCTTCTGGGAAATGTCGCCACAAAGCGCGGTATCTCGGAGGTGGATGAAGACTGAAATTCTTTCTGAAACCGTTGTTTTCAACAAATATTCAGCTTTCAAATAATAACTAAAATCGTGGCGGTATTGTACATATTTGAAAGATGGAAGGTTATTTTGTCGTCAGTCAATAATCAACTTGACTTTTCTGTTGCTTTGTGGGAGTTAACGAGCAATGTCATAAAGACTTTGCCACTGGCTATACTTACCTGCTTACTAAAGGATTCTAACATTTTACAATAGTGCATGAGTAATTGTCAAAATATCATGAATTATCAAACAGTTGTATTATTCATATTTACTTTCAAATTTTCAAAGTTTTATGTATTTTGTGTTAAGTTGGTAAATACAAGCTTTTATTCACTGCAGATACAAATAATGTTCGTATAAAGAGCCTTATTACAAATTACCATGTAAAGTTGTGTACAACCAAAACATTGTTAAGATAGTGACCACCTTGTTACATTTCATTTCTTCCTTTTATTGATTGTACACAGAAGCATATCATCAATTACAAAAATATTGAGGAAGTAGATTTTTGTAAGGTACAAAAAAACTATAAAGTGACTAGTTTGTATTTTATTATTTTATTCAGACTTTGAAGCAGTGTAAAGTTCTATTATAGGTACATGAAATGTGGATTTGAAATTTGAAGGGGGAAACTTTCGACATTTCTTTCGTAGAAATGTATGGATTTTTCTTCTTAGTGTGTTTGGAGCCCATTAATGGTATTTTGTGTGTGATATGATATTATGTTTGGTTTGTTAAATGTTTAGTCTGTAATATAGAATGTCAGAATGAGATATAAGTAGTGCTTATTCCTCTTATATTTTCCATATGATTATTACCTATAGATATTCATTCCTATTGATACACACTCGATCATGGCCACATTTGTGAAATGTTATAAGTTTGTATATTTGTACCAAATTCTGTAGTTAAAAGTATAGCCAAGTGTCTTAAAGAATTGGTGAATGCAATATTGATATATATTTTCTATTTCTTATGTAAAATCATTTTGTTTAGATTTATATAAATACAAATGTTATATTTTGATGTACTTTTGTGCAAAAAAAAAAGCTGGTACTTTGTGTTTCTGTGAGAATCATGACCTGTAACAATCTGTCTAAGACATTAAAATAGATGTTTACACTCCAAATTGATTGAATTATTTCTTTATAATTGTTTACTTCTTGATTGAATCTGTGCTTTGTGCTGATAGTTGTGTTTGGTTGTGACATTAAAAAAAACAGCTGTGGTCTCATGCCCCTGTTTAACAATGCCATTTTTCTGTGTGGATGAATCCCATGCAGCCCCCTACCCCCCCCCCCAAAAAAATATGCACACACATACACGCACACACACACACATATGCACACATATACACGCACACACACACACACACACACATACGTGTAATCACCTTCGACCGAGGATGTACAATTTTTTATGTGAGTGTGTCTGTGTGTCGGTGTGTGAGTGTGTGTTTGTAACGGTAATACCGAAGACACACAACCGTTTTGTACCTATTGAAAGAGGACAAAAATTCCGACAACTGCGGACGTATTACATTACAGTACACAACCTCCAAACACGAATGTTCTCTATTATACCCCAGACCTTGCTTACTGGTTGTAATAATGCATAAGCACCTCAATTACAACAAGCTAAAAAAACGTGGACCGTCCCCCCTGGGAGGTACGTCCGCGGTTGTACAGTAAAATTAATCCAAAACGTCCAAGGTTGGAGGCGATTACAAACACACACACAAACACACACCACACACACACACCACACACACACACCACACACACACACCACACACACACACCACACACACACACACACTCACACACACACACACACACACACACACACACACACACACACACACGACACTACTAC
>JZLH01S0057515.1:0-13036 GCA_001188425.1 Eucidaris tribuloides | reverse complement strand
TGTGCTCATGCTCATGGAAGTTTTCTTCCTCTTAGATGTACGTACTCTCGGCGAGAAAGCATAAGAGATTCTGAGCAAAAAATACGGCCTCTTCTGATGAACTCATGCACGTCATTTCCGGTAAGATTTATTCAGAAATGAAGTAGAAGGATATTCTAGATATAATACATCATTGGCAATTAATGAAAAATAAATTTGTGGCCAATTTATATCACATCACACGATTATGTAAATGGCTTCTTAACGAAGTAAGGAGAATGAATGTCATACCTTGGAAAATTTGTTTGTTCATACTGGCCATGCGAGAGAGGTAGTACTTGCCCGGGAAACCCGTGACCTCAACCTGAAGAGGGATAGGTCTTGCTGATGGCGGGAAGTTGAACAAACCAGCCTAATAGAAATGATATCGCGTAATAACATTAAATAATATCCATTTTTAGGTGGCTTTCTTAACATATACAGATTTTAGGCACGTATATTTCCTGAAGAGGTCGTATTGACCAACCGTGAGACCTGCCCTTGGTACGGACAAATCAAAGCTTGCCATATATAGTGACCAAGAATTGGTCCTGGACTATTCTGATGATGGCTATTTATGGGAAAGAGGAAGAATTCGGATTCCGTCTGGAAAGGATCGAAGAAAAGCAGGAAAATTGGCCCAAGTATAGAGACTTTGATTTTGCCGATGACACTGCTCTGTCGGACGAGAAGATCAATCGAGTACAGGAGTTTCCTTTGAGGTCGTCACTGACTTCAAAGACATGGGTCACTCATGAAGAACTCAGAAACAGACATCAAAGTACATGTACGCAAGGAAAGAGCATATTGAGCTTGCAACAAGCTTAAAAAATAGAAATCTCTGCTTTTCAGGAAACTCAAAAAGCACTAATTTGTTGAGTCAGTGTTGAGTCAGTCCTACGAAACGGATACAAAACCTTTACAGTTACCTCTAGGTTCGTAAAAATGCCAGATGATTGCTCCACAAGACTTCTGTGGACAGCATTCAACGTACGCCGGAAGCAACATCTAACAAACGAGCATTCAGCTTTATGGAAATCTACCCACATTATCGGATAAATAAGAGAACACAGACTTTGTTTCCCTGACAACTCCTTCAGAAACAAGGATGAGCAAGCTTCAGTGCTCATCCTCTGTACCCCACACCATAAAAAGATAAAGTCTGGTAGATCAACATTCACTTACACAGACTTACTTAGACGGGACACAGGACTATGAGTACAGTTGATAATCAAGTTGTATTACACAGAAGTATTTGGAAAAAAAAATCACAGTTCGAGAGCATGTTACCCCGCCCTGTATAGGCAAGCAAGTAATGCGGTGTATTTTGGAGTGATTAAATACAGTTTACACAGTATCCGGAGAGTATCCACCCATACAAACTTCAATTCTTTAACGGTTAGCGAAAATACTCTCGTAACAACTTGAGGTATTATAATTCACCCCTAAGTATATACTTAATTTTACCAAAACAAAATGTGTAAACTACAATCGGACACTTCATGCAAAATTATTTTGAAATATTACTATATATTGGAAGAAATATTACTCCAAGATGTCTGAAGAGTATTTGAACACATTCTCTGAGAGTACGTCTTACCTCTTCGATTGATAGCCATTCAGCGAGGTCCCTGCCGCTCGCAAGAGGGGAGGCCAGACCAAGTACCCGCACCTTGCGCCCCGTGAGGTGAGAGTTGAAGTTTGTGCGAGACACAATTACCTCCAAGATTGGTCCGCATTCATGACCTGAAGAAACCACACAGTAATAATGTTGCGCGTACACAGGATTTGTTAAAAGGGGGTGTTTTGGGGGTGCAAATCGGTGCTATATGCAAAAGATGCAGGGTCATCAAGTTCAAAAACGTGCTGTTCTCATTCTCATGATCATTTTTTCGTCTTTTCTCAAGGGGGCATTTTCCAGAAAAAATTGGATTGTCAAACACATCCCTTTGCAAATGGGGGTGTTAAAAGTTTAAATATCCCTATCACCCCCTCGATATGCCTATATGCTGTTACAAGTCTGCCCACTGTCGTGACTATAAGGGTGTATTTATGACGCCTATGACAAATACGGCCTACTGAAATAACTACGGAAATAACTGCTACTACTACTAGTAGTAGCGGTACTACAGTAGTTTATTTAATGGTAAATAGTATTATTGGAGGTAGTCCTCAATCTGAGGTAAAATTCTTCTAGAATCAAATAAACTATGCAAGGATTCTGCTGTGAAAATATTGTAGTCAAATTAATGTTGACTCTTTTAAAAAGAGCTACCATCAGTGTTCATTGTGACATGCAAATTTCTTGTGTGGCTTTCTATAGGATCAATTTATATCGGGGCTTGAGATTAATTAAATACTGGTTTGTTCATGCTTGGACCTTCTCAATTAAACAAATTCAAGACAAATCCTTCCAGCTAAGATAAACACTCCACGTAGTACATACATTAGTTAAGATGTTTCTCCGTGAAATTTGCTTGAAAAGACAAAGACAACACTAGATACGATACCCAGGAAATGAATCTGGTCAATAATGAGGAGCGACATGGCGTCGACATTTTTCCAGCTACGACTGACAGCATCAAACTTCTCCGGGGTGCTCACTATCACGTCACCACGGGCAATAGCATTGACGTCATGTTTGACGTCACCAGACAACTGCACCACACTAGATAGCATTAAAAAAAGAACATGATCATCAATAAAGAAAGACCTAAAGGTGTTCTTCATACCAATCCCTCAATCAATCAATCAATCAATCAATCAATCAATCAATCAATCAATCAATCAATCAATCCATCAATCAATTAATCAATCAATTCATCAATCACAAAATAAATAAATAAACAGACAGACAGACACACACAGACACACAGACACACACACACACGCACACACACACACACACACACACACACACACACACACACACACACACACACACACACACACACACACACTACATATATTTCATATATTGAAGTGAAGTAAGTAAAGTATCTTTCAATTAATCAAGCCATTTTTTTTGGGGGGGGGGGCGACATCCGTTGTGAAATTTTTTTCCCGCAAGTGGGCGAAATCCGGCAGAAAATTTTGTAGGGTCAAAACTTGTAAGCTTACGGTCAAACGGCCAAAATCTTTGAAAAACACTGAAAACCCTGATTTTCATTAATTTAGAAAACAATCAGAATCAGGGTCGGCCGCCGCTGGCCCTGCGACCCCCCCCCCCCCCTTCAGCGGCGCCGCCTCTGTATGTATATGTGACAGAGTAAAAACGAAGTAACTTAACCTTTTTGAAACATTGATTCATTACTGAAAGTTGTAGACTTAGAGTAGAATTATCTTAACTAGTTTTACAAGCTCCGTTATAGCTGTAGTAGATTTTCTCTGCCTTCTTTTCCTATAACCTAAGAAATCAAATCAGGTTTCTGATCCAGAATATCGGAAATTAATCTTACGTTTTGCCCAACTTCTGTCCTATTCTGTCCTTCCAGTCAGCAAACCTCTCTTTGACAAGAGATTTCAGGGGAGCAATGTACACCACCTGATGGATAAACATAAACGATGACATGAAAATAGGCCTTACATGTCAGAACAAACAAATTGACTGAGATAACATTTATAAATAATTAATTGTATCACTGATATTACTTTGTTCAGGTCAAAATTAAAAACACATCTGATGGAGAAGGCATATTCAACATAGTTTCGTAAATTGTTATTATACCTTGTATCTTATGTTTAATAACTTCAATTTTGTATGTCAGGTTTTGTTTAATTTTCTATATAATTGTAAAGCGCTTTGATATATGTTTGTTATGAAAAGCGCTATATAAATAGAAGTTATTATTATTATTATTATCAACATCAATAAAAACATAATTTAGAACTTTTATCATTAATATAAAACAGAAATCATTCATCGTAACAATAACAATTAAAAATTAATCATTTGTAAACAACAACAATGACAAAATCAATACAGACACATATAGGCATGAACACGCGACTGACGTGAAAAGAATAACACAGTAACAACAAAAAATAACAAAGAAAAATATTAAATAATTATAGAATGCAACACATCATACCTACCAAAACTTTTGAGGCTCGAGTTGAAAATAATGATTTTGTTGAAAGCAGGTGCTCACTGCTTAGGCATAAAACCACAATTTCCAAAATGAGATTATTTTTGCTGTATATTTGTATAATGTACGTAAAAAAAGCAGGAAATAGATAAAGAACAACAAATAAATTAAGTCACTTATAAAATATGAATAATTAATGAAGTAGTGTTTGGCGTTTATGTATTAAGATTGAGTGTGATTTGTTTGATCGCACGTTTAAAACTTAAGGGAGTTTTGCGAGATTTGAGATATGAATAAATGTATTGTTCCAAAATGTTGGGCAATGCATGATAATCCTTTTACGTTCTGTCTTTCGTGTTCTAAAGAATGGCGGTCTGAAGAAATTATGTTGCTGGGTATTATGATCATGTATGTTATTAGCTCTATGTAATAAAGAAATTTCTAACGGAATCTGGGAGGGAAGTTGTTGACGTAAATGAACATGAATTAACCTTACCATTTGCAAAGAGTTGATATCTAAAAGGAGAAAGGTATTTGTGTTTTTAGATATATGGGCTGTATCGGCAATTGGTGCAAAAACTTAACCGACTCATAGAACAGTTAAAAAGACAATTAAATGAAGTACAGGGAAACTTTGAAACAACCTGAGTCAACAATAAGCATAATTGAGAAATAAGGAAGAAAAATGAATATTAGCTGTTGATATCCCTTAACAAACATTTTCATAATTTTTCACAAATTTCATTACAACCACACCTTCAAAATTGAAAAATTCTGCCAAACTTAACGAAACATTCAGGCAAGTTTGAACCATATTGGATCAAAAATCGAGTTTCACACCTTTAGATCCCCTTACACGCGTTCAGTTAGTACCATATAATCACATCATATAAAAGTAAAAAAAAAAAATAACGATGAATTAGAACAGGGGAACTCTGTTTCTTCTTCTGAAATGTCTACTACACAACTGCCATATCTTTTGACCATCATGAACCCCCTTCATCAGACAGCCCAAATTCGCCGGCTTTGCTACTCCTCCACTTTCTGTCTGAATGGTTTAAGCCGGCGAAAAGGAGTATTAAGTACGCCCGCTCTGAGCCCGCTCTGAAACACCTCCGGAGGTGTTTCAGAGCCGGCGAAAAGGAGTAGCTGATACGCTCACCTTCTGTCTGAATGAGTTAAGCCGTCTCTGCTACTCGTTGCGCAGTGGTGCATGCAAAGTTCACAAACATCCGCGCCGAAAAACAAAAGACAATCGCGCGTACAAATATACACTTCCTGTTCCGGTCTCGCAAGGTGAGTTGTGAATCCACCTT
Source organism: Eucidaris tribuloides (assembly GCA_001188425.1). Lineage (NCBI taxonomy): Eukaryota > Metazoa > Echinodermata > Echinoidea > Cidaroida > Cidaridae > Eucidaris > Eucidaris tribuloides. The sequence goes on along the minus strand of JZLH01S0057515.1, from coordinate 7,614 downwards.
TTTGGTTGCTGTGTGAATGGTTTAAGACGGCGAAAAGGCGTAGCTGCTACGCGAATTCTGTGCTATCTGAAGGGGGTCATCGGAGGGTTTCAAAACCGTTCAGAGCCGCCGCAGCTACACCTTTTTCTGTCTGAATGTGGCTATGTTTGAACACCCTGAAGACTTATAGGCTATAACGGTTGCTTCGTTAGTTAATGACGCTGAACTAATCTTTGTCGAACAGAGAATTGTCATAATGTGAACGGGGTCTTAGACCCGTTTACCTTAGCCGTTGGTTGTTCGTTGAACACCCGGAACATCGCTATCTCAGCCGCCACGCCCTTCCCCGAGCCCGGTGGAGCGCCAAGCAGAACATTACGGCCCGTATTGTACAGGGTCTGGAAGATCTGCGTCTAATAATAATAATAATGCATTTATATAACACATTTTCCAAATACATGTTCAAATGCGCTGTCTGAATTAAACAGATGGGGTTTGAGTTGTGTTTGAAGAGACTGAAGGAGTGTTGATTTCTGAGATATTGTGGTAGTCGGTTCCAGAGTTGGGGAGCCGCAGTTGACAACGCTCTTTCACCAAGCGCAGAGAGCATCTTGGCAGGTGGATGACTAGCGTGTGATGCCTTTTCAGGAGCGGAGAGAGTACCTCAGGGATAGTTAGCTGATTGTAATGAGTTCAGATAAGTATGGAGGAGCTAGACTGTGGATGCACTTGAAGGTGAGTAGGAGTATCTTGAAGAGAATTCTGGATATGATTGGTAACCACCTTGGTAAAAATCGTTGAATCACAATTTACAAACAAAATGGTCAAACTTTGATGTCTGAACTGCATGAAAATATTTGAATGGACACATAAACACCCTAGAACACAACATTTTTTGACATTTGTGTTGTCATTAGCAAAATAGGCCTATGTACAGATAAATATTGGCTCATTAATTAATGACCTGAATTAATATTCGAGGTTTTCGAGGCCTCCATCATTATCAAGCTTCAAGCTTATGGTGGGGGTCTCTGCATTTCTCTTTCTTTACGTAAGAAATCGATATGTTGTCTTCTTAATGAAATTCTTTCTGTACTCCAATTATGTTTGTAGTCACGAAAACATTCTTGATTTGTAATTTGTTATAATTGTTATATTTGAGAAATGCAAAATAAAACTGAACTGAACTGAACTGAACTGAAATATCAACGTCGATCTGGCGCTGCTCAGTGGCTGCCGGGCCCACGATCAATTGGGCGAAATGAATTTTCGGAAGATTTCTATTTGTGATGTCTATTTCGAATAAAATATGGATTATTATTATTATTATTATTATTATTATTATTATTATTATTATTATTATTATTATTATTATTATTAATTGATAATTTAAATATTTTTGCTCTGGATGTATATTATTGTTCCTAAATATATACAGTATAAATCTGCAATGAAAGCAGATGATGATACATACGTATGTATTTATCTATGTATCTATTATTCACTTAAAGGTCTCCCCTACCGAGCAGGTAGATCAGTCCGCCAGGACTACCTTCGTAGTTTCGGTAGCTGCTAGTGAATAAGGAGTTATTTTTGTGTTATTGGAATTTCACAAAGCTTCGAAATTTTACGAGAATATATTCCATACCTGGATGAGGTTGAAACGATCAAATTCGTAGAGCATCTCATACTTAGCATTCTTGAGTGCAGATTTCGACAAAGGCACATTTTGTACCAACTCTGAAAATGAAAATAAAGTGAGGTAAATTTCAAAAACTGTGGGTACTGTGTGTACAGGCATTAGGCGTTTCCATGTAATTCTACCTTGTCAAAACACAAAAAGGTGCTTGAAGAGTCGATTGTCAATATGAACGATTGATGAGTACACTGTTAAAAGCGTGTTTACCAGTCATACATAAGTGCTTAAAAAAATGATAGCAAAAATATGTTTAGAAAATTTATGATTAGATTATTGACACTAAGTGTTTAGAAATTGGACACCGATGTTTAATACACAACGTTTAGCCTCGGTACCATGCTTACTAGGTGATTGCAAGAGTGTTAAGGACAGTGTTTACTGCACAGTATATATCAAAATAATGCACATCACTAGAGGCATTAGTTAAATTATCGACACGAGATAACTGTGGAACAGTCTGAAACACACGAGGCGATAGCCGAGGTGTGTTTTGGACTGTTTCGCAGTTACCGAGTGTAGATTATTTTAACTAATGCCCGAAAGAATGATGTGCATTATTGTTTTATAAAATGGTCTCGTACGTCCTTGTCATTTGATAACAATGGAAAACATGATGTAACGGTACGGTTAGACTCTAACGTTAGACCCGAGACAAGCCCTGAGTCCTGACCTACGTTTAGACGTAGGTCTACTGGCATTCATAAGTATTCTTATGCACGTGAAACTGTAACGATAGCCATTGGCATTCGTCAACAATCAATTCCTAGGCCGGAATTACTCGATATAAGAATTTGAAGGGGCCACTTCAAGGGCAAATCTTAAGTTTGCACGTTTAATTCTACTCGCAGTAGTCGCGACGCCGCAGGCAGCGTAACGAACTCACCTAACTTAGACCGGTACGGCACGGCACCTCAAATGAACCGTGTCGAAGGCAATCTGTGCTGGGAAGTCGATTAATTTATGCTTCAAATTTTCAGAAACCGAAGTAAGGCTTGTTTAGTGGTGAATGCATCAGTTCCGCTAAACGATTCCTGCATTTCTTCATTTGACAGCAATCGGCGTTGGCCAATATTTCGAGTGATGTTTTACGATCGCCGTACACACCGTACACGTACACCTACACGTACACGCGCATGATCCTGCCGCCGGTGCGTAAGCGTAATTCGCGCAGTTGCTTATGACCGCCGACGGCGCGCGCGGACGATTAATGTATGGAAACCACAGCGGTCATTAGTACCGGTCATTATCACCCGTCATTATCACTGATCATTAGCAAATTTTGCCATTAGGAAAAATAAAAGACTGGTCACGTGATAGGTCTCAACCAATCATTTGATTAGGACGTACGTGACCATTTTATAAACACTGTTCTTACAGTGTATTATAGTGCAAAATACACCAACCGAGGGATGGTAGGGGAATACCACGACCTCCGTCTTCTGCCGTCGGTCTACTCACCGGTGTATGCAGGATCTACGACTGGTTGGATGATAGTCCTCAGCGATATTTGACACTTGCTTTCTGCTCCTAACCAAGTGTCTGACACAGCTTTCACTGTGTATCGGGGTGGTACGGGTTTTTCGAAAGGAATGGTAAACACCAAGACGTGAGGCCGTTTACTCAACACCTATAAGGGATACAGATGTGCAAGATAAAATCTTAATCAATGAGTTGCAGTTTTTTTTTTTATATCGGAGCTAATCGTTTTAACTGTAACTTGCCGGGAAAGGTGACTTTCATAAAATCTTGAAAGCTGGAGACCCTATTTCCTGGTTCGATATTAGGTGAAAAAACGATGACAAATTGTTGTGGTCACATTTTAATACTAGATGATTTTTGTCATTGTTTCCTACGAAACTTTGTCGACTAAAATTTGTACGTCCGACAAAAATGTAACCATGACGCTCTAAATAAAGCGGAAGGTTATAGGCCTAGCTGTTTTGATTTTAATTCGAAATTGAACTCTTTTGAATCTTTAAAGATACGATATTCCATTTTTACCTTTTCCATACGTTAACACTTTTGAAATTCGTGACTGAGGAAGTTAATATAGCCTACTGAATGCAAAATAAATTACTTGTTCCTTTTCGAGAATTAAGTACTCCGAGTGGCAGATTTTCTCTGTTTTGGGATTCTTGATCCAGATCCACCAGGATTCAGACTTGGTCCCGTGGACGACATCGTTCCAGGCGAAGTCCGGCGTGATAGTGACACGGATCTGTAAGACGGTCGTCGTGATTGGCTGAAATGACGCCTCCAGACGGACGCACGGGAATTGGAGGGCACACTGCTTGATTCTGGCGCCAATTCGGGCATTTTCCGCCTGCTGGCCTGTGAGGGTTGTTCGCGGGGTGGAACAAAAACAAGTAACATAGGATTATCTTTGAAATGTGTGCGTGTGTTCGTGCTTATGCTTATGAGACCGTGCTGCATGATACTCCTGTTTACTCTTAAACTCATAATATTGTTACACAATTTTCTTTACGTAAAACATCAGTTAAATTGCAAGAAAAAAATCCACAGGAAAAGGGAGTGTTTCCTTTATTCCTGAAGCCGGTGTGACTTTTTCTTCCAAAAAAAAAACGGTTGCGATTGCTTGATGTCGAACCGTGTTAGAAAGCAACGTTCGTAAGTGTTTGCTTCAACGAGTAATTCACTACGGTTTGCAGAAGCAATCGCAAGTATGCTAGCAAGGTTTTAACTTTGAGCATTGTCAAAACTTTGTGCTTGTTGTATATATAAACACCTCCAGACTGCAGATAGTCGCAAGCAATTCTCATTCGTTTGCGATCGGCTACAACCTTCAGATTCAGTTAGGAAAAGTCTCATGGTGACAGACTGGCATCAGTCTGCAGCTTTTACAATTAAATCACGAGTGATGGAATTAAATATATCATAACAACCAACCTATTTCTTTGGCATCCATTTGTCTCAGCTTGTCTACGTCGAGTTCCTTTTCTTGCAGTTTGTCGCACTCATACACAAGTGACTGGAATTGGCACAGTGGGTGACTAGAAGGCCACAATCGTTCCTTGATGGCCTTGGTCAAATCAAGGAGCTTGATGGTGAGGCCGTACCAGCCTTGATGCAGAGAGATCTCAAACGGCGCCCTCATGATTCGAGATGCATTCTTGGCAAGGAAAAATGAGTAAGAGAGAATTTATTTCATGTATGAACATTGCAGCGTTTTAGTCACAAGTTAGTGAGACCAAAAAAGACGAGTACATCAAAATAAACTTTGGCGTAGCCGACCGAGCCATTACAATAAAGTGCAGAATAGGAAGTGTAATGTCTAAATTCTGGACAAAAAAGGTCCCATTAAAAAAGCTATGTTATGTAGGCTTTGGGTTACAACTATCAGTGAGCATTTGACCTTTATTAAGTCAAAACTGTTAACAGCCGACTGTGTTTAACTCCATATGAACATAATTGTTTCCCTATATTGTTTCCAATAATGTCTCGATAAATGCTAGAAGCTTTAGAGTAGAGAAAATATATGCACACATATTCATGAAGATATACCAACTATGTGAATGAAAAAAAAATCAAAGTTCCCTTTCCTATTTATGAAAGACTAGTACTTATCGTGTGTGTATAAGATACATATTTTATTTGATAAAATCATGGTTCGACAGCGGTCCTACCAGTTATGCACATTCTATGTCATGCACCCATAATTAAGAACTGGCATTGTGCTTTTAAAAGTCAGCGCCGCTTCATGGATACTTGATTCACATGGACCATTGCAGGACAAAGGCATGCACTGGTAATTTCGTGTGGCATCCACTGCATGTTTCTTTTAGTGACGCACCTGTGCTATGTATGCAAAGTCAGAGACCAATGAGAAGACTTCAACCACACCACGTGAGATGTAGGTCTGCAGAAGGATGTTCACTTTGCCATGTGGGTTATCTGCCCCTCCAGGAACTTTCACCTTACAGTCCACCTTTAAGTGTCGTTCTAACTCAGATTTCTCCTCCTCTCGTACCTGTCGTGTGAAATTGAGACCAAACAACGAAATTGGTTGAGACGCATCACAAAGAATTCATTTAATCATCTACATGAAGTTTTGAATGATTTATTATGTATTCATTATCAAAGCCTGGACAAGTTCATTTGCTGCTGAACCCGCCAGATATGTCGACGACCACAAAAAATGGGGTATCCTCTCATTAGGATCATACAAAGGCAGATATACACTAACGTGATTTCAGGGGTGAGGATTTTCAGTATTGAATATAGATCTATACGTATTGAGGAGCGACATGGACAGGAGAAGACGAAGATGAAGAATCGGGAATCTCTAGAGATGTGGTGTCTGAAAGTTGTTAGGGAGCTCTCTTAGGTATTCTCAATACTTAAGACAGCCTACAAGTACTCCCTTCGAGGACAACTTCCCTGGAGGACCATTCCTTGAGGACTACAAGTAACACCCCGAGGACTACTCCCCTGGAAGATCACTCTTCGAGAACGCTCACCTGGAGGACCACTCCTCGAGGACTACTCCCCTGGAGGACCACTCCTCGAGGACAACTCCCCTGGAGGACCACTCTTCGAAACTACTCCCTGGAGGACCACTCCTCGAGGACTACTCCCTGGAGGACCACTCTTCGAGGACAACTCCCCTGGAGGACCACTCCTCGAGGACTACTCGCCCTGGAGGACCACTCTCCAGGACTACCCTTACAAAAAATGGTCCTGTGGTACTCCTGTGGTTTTCTATGGTACTGTATAATACCACAGAAATACCACAGGGATGAAGAGGTACCACAAGATTCTGTGCGTACTGCAGAATGTTTAGCCTGTGGTACCATGTGGTACAGAAATACCATAGGGAATACCACAGCAGTACCACAGGAAATACCACAGGAAAATACTACAGGATATTCCTGTGGTTTTTTTGGACATATACCACAGGACTACCACAGAAAGTACCACAGGAAAATCCACAGGATATCCCTGTGGTTTTTTTGGACATATACCACAGGACTAACCACAGAAAAGCACCACAGGAAAATACCACAGGATATTCCTGTGGTTTTTTTTGGACATATACCACAGCGACTACCACAGAAAGTACCACAGGAAAATACACAGGCTATTCCTGTGGTTTTTTGACATATACCACAGGACTACCACAGAAAGTACCACAGGAAAATACCACAGGCTATTCCTGTGTTTTTTTTGGACATATACCACAGGACTAACCACAGGAAAATACCACAGGATAATCCTGTGGTTTTTTTTGGACATATACCACAGGACTACCACAGAAGTACCACAGGAAAATACCACAGGATATTCCTGTGGTTTTTTTGGACATATACCACAGGACTAACACAGAAAGTACAACAGGAAAATATCACAGGATATTCCTGTGGTTTTTTTGGACATATACCACAGGACAACCACACATCAGTAACACAGCAATATTAATAAAAAAAATAAAAAAACAAAAAAACATAAAATAAAAAAAAAAAAATAAAAAAAAAAAAAAAAAAATAAAATAAAAATTACTCCACACAACAATACAACAGTGAGCTACCACACGGCAAACCACAGCATAAGTACCACACAGCAAATACCACACAGGATTACCACACATTGTGCTTTTGTTATGTGATACTCCTGTGTGGTAGTGCTGTATGGAATTCCTGTGTGGTATTATGTGTGATACTGATGTGTGGTATTGTTGTGTGGTACTGATGTGTGGTACTGCTCTGTGGTATTACTGTGTGGTATTGCTGTGTGGTAATGCTGTGTGGAACTGCTGTGTGGTATTTTGTGTGGTATTCTCGTGTGGTACTGCTGTGTGGTATTCTTGTGTGGTACTACTGTGTGGTATTGCTGTGTGGTAATGTTGTGTGGTACTGCTGTGTGGTATTTTTTGTGTGGTATTCTCGTGTGGTACTGCTGTAAGGTATTCTTGTGCGGTA
>JZLH01S0057511.1:47606-64284 GCA_001188425.1 Eucidaris tribuloides | reverse complement strand
ATGGTGATGACAATGATGACGATGACGATGAAGATGATGAAGACGACAACGACGATAATGATGATGACGATGATGATTAGAGAGAAGATGATAATAGCGATGAGTGATACGGTTGCACTTCATATGGGCGTGGTGTCATTTGACAATTACTCCCAAATGGGAGGAGTTGCGAATAGTAATAATCCCGTTTGGCTCAACCAACCAAATCCTCTCAGAAATCTAACTGGGGGAGATCAAGTCCTCCATTATAAAACGACATTGTAATCTATTCCTATTTGAAGATTTTTTCCATGTTACTTGTTCGACCAAAATCCGCACTCCCTATTTGGGGACAAGTTATACTTGTTGGACGTCCTTGGAGACTTAAAGTCCCTGCCCCCTTGGGCCTCCATTTGGGTAGCCTTAGCAGAGGGACAGCCTTGTCAAAAGGCTAGCATTTGGGCAACTTGTATCCAAATATGATTCCTGCAAGTTTTATTGAAACCCATCCATACTAGATGTGGGGGAAAAGGGTCAAAACACATATCTTTCCCTTTTTAAGCACCCTTTGGAACAGAAACTGTTGTTCTTCGCAGGAGCCAAACAGGTTCCACTGGGTTACTTTCAGCTTTTACCTCGAAAGGTTTCTACATAAAATGCTCGACCACATAGCTTTGCTGGTCTTCGAAGCGGAGAATAAGAGTTTGAATGTGGCCTGCATTTCCCATTTTCGACAATGACATAGTCTCGGTTTCAGACCATGCGACTTTTTCCTACCTCCAGAGTGCACTCACTCCCTGACTACACCAAGACACTAGTCTTAGTCAAAGTACATGCACTTGAGTTGACTGAAGACAGTAGTTTCCTATTAATATAGGCTGTGCTTAACTAAACGTCTGGAAGCCAGACTAACAATGACCCTGATATGAAACCCCGTCGGGGACACGTATACACTCTCTGTCTATGCAACATTCAATTCCCTACCCCAACAGATGATCCCTACCAAGTTTGATCGAAATGCAATCAGTGGCTTTGGAGAGGTGGTCGAAATGTAACGAGTCTACGGACGACGGTCCACGCTCGATGGACGACCAAGACTGATCGCTAAGGCGATGAGCTAAACATGGTAAAATGCCAGATGATCACATTATTATTATAACACTTGTTTATGTAATGTTCTATTTCTACATCAGGCTGAATAAAAAAATCGGATTTGTTTTTCATCATGTACACAACTCTGCATCATTGGGTTTTGAGAAGAGCCGACATCCACTTGAAAAGTAATTCATCCCCAGTGAGTTCGAGACAGTATTTCGGCATGCGGTGTCTCAAGTGCCCTGTGAGCAGGTGAGGCGTACCATCTCGCAGTCTTGTGCAGCAGACGATATAAATTGTAAAAGCTTTCATACTCTTGGTCCAGGACCTAATCGAATACGCTTACTGAGCTTACAGTCAGCACAATTACGTAAGGTTTGGTTTGGATTTTTTTTTAAAATTTAAAGTCACTTGTATTTGTGAGCATGCGTTGTACATTTCTGAAGTATATTCCCCACGATCACAATCGTGTCACGCAAGAAATAGCCGTCTATTGCATTACTATTTACTACATGCTCAAAATAAAACAGGCCTATATACGTAGGCTACGAAAACGAGACAAAATCGTGACTGCTCTAAATCGCCGTAAGGCGGTGCCATCGATGGCTGCTGAAAATCCAAGTTTGGTAGTCGTGTAAGCAGTGTAATTTTATGTATTTAATTAAGAATTCGGTTCAGAATTAAAACAAAGCAAAACGTCTAACTTCCCATGTCATGGCCAAATTCACAAATGACCAATTTACTTATGTGCAAAAATGCACTCGCGCTGTTAAAGGCAAGGTTCATCCTGACATGAAGTTGGTTTTGATAAAAGCAGAACAATGAGAGAAACATATTGATGAAAGTTTGGCGAAAATCCACCAAAGAATAAAAGAGTTATGAGGTTTCAAAGTTTTAAGTTTGTGACGTCACATGCGAGCAGCTCCCCATAAATTTCATAAAAGTCCCGTTTTCTCAGAAATTTCAAAATCATTTTACCTGTGCATTCAATATATTACCAGAAACATTATTTCACACATGCCTCTATAAAAAAGCCATTCAATTATCATGAACCATTAAGAAATTTATATTACATGACATATGGGGAGCTGCTCGCATGTGACGTCACAAACTTAAAAATTTGATACCTCATAACTCTGTTATTCTTCGGTGGATTTTCGCCAAACTTTCATCAATATGTTTCTCTCATCGTTCTACTTTTATTAAAGACATTATATAACACTGTGGAAGACACATTAAAAAAATTGTCGAAATTTGCTATCTGACAGTGTTTGAATGGACATATAAACACTTAAGAACACAAAAGTTTGGACAGTTATGCTGTCACTAGTACAATATGTGCAGATACAAATTGGCACATTAATTTCCTATCGGGCGATAGGAAATTCTGCAGCACAGTAGTCTATGGGGGAAAGCTGGAATGGTCTCTCAATGATTTTTACTTTTTTAAAAGCACTTACTGATCGTTTTAAACTGCAATTTTTTCAGGGCTTCATTTTTAGACCATGTCAGAGACATTGGTAGCATGGGGAATCATGCAGCTCAGATTTTTTAAACTGGAAACACTGTTACACAGTGCCTTTAAAACCGACTTGATGTCAGGGTGAACCTTGCCTCTAAAGCATATCTGATATCGTTATCATTATCAAGGTATGTATTTTCGTATTTGGAAGAGCTGTTGCACAATGGTAGAAATAGCAGCACTTTGAATTATTGTCATTATTTCAAGATGCTGGCAATTTGCCTCCTTCGATACCTATAAAGGAAGATGTAGCCAGCAAATAACGAATAAGTTAAGAAAACAAGTTGGAGAGCCCCGGGGGCACGACGCTCACCTGAGGTCTTCTGCAAACTCTCTATGGTGCCCTAGAAAAAACATCAGTTACACATAGTTTTGGCCCTTGAACCTGATATCTATATAGGCACCAACATAGCCAAATGAGACCAGTTGGAAAACTTGCAGCCCCCTTGCCATATAGCTTGATTTTGCCAAGTTAAATTCTAACATCCGTTTTTATAAAAACAAGCACGCCCTAGTATCTAAACATTTGAGACCTTTGACCTACTTATGTGACCTTGACCCCAATTAACTGTTTGAGGTCACTATACATGTAGCATCCTACCATTCAAGTTAGTCACAAATGGGCCAATACCAACCAAAGAAGAAACTTGCAGGTATATTCTATCATTTGACTCATTCGACTTTGACCTGCTTGACCATACATATTGACGCTTGTGACCGCCGCAAAATAAGAACGATTGAGGGTCGCGTGCTGTTAGGTAATCCTACCACCCAAGTTTGGTTACAAATGGACTTGTGGTTAGAAAGTTAGCTAATTTGGCCCTGCCCCCTGGGCCCTCAGGGGGGCCTGGTGTTCCATTCCAAGAACTCTCTATCCCCTCCCCCTGAGGATCATTCCCACTAAGTTTGATTTGAATCCACTGATGTGAATGTGAATTATTCCCATAGGGCCCTACCCCCAAACTTTTGCCCCCCCCCCCCTAGGGGCCAAATGAGGCCACCCTGGGCATTGTCATGAGGAACATTAATTTAGCACATATAGAGGTATCTACACACAAAGTGGCTTAACTATGCTATTTCTGGATCTAAAGAAGAAGATGTTTGAAAACTACCTATTTTTGGCCCTTTACGGCCCTGCCCCTGGGCCCCTAAGGGGCCCAGGTTTACTATTTGAGGACCCTTGAATCCCCACCCCCTAAGGACCATTCCTGCCAAGTTTGGGCCAAATCCAATCATGCATTTTGAAGAAGAAGCTGAAAATGTGTAAAAGTTTACGAACGACGCACGACGCACGACGAACGACGAACGACGAACGACGGACGACGGACGAAAAGTGATCGCAATATGTGAAAAAAAAATGTATTTCAAAATGATGATTTAGTGCTTCAAAAAAGTGAAAATCGTAAGTTGACCGAATTCTCTTGCCCATTTCCTCCAATAGACGTACTGTGTGTACACGTAGGCTATTAAAACTCGCCCCGAGTTTTAATTGTTTATTCATGCATAACTTGCCATTGGCAGTGTAACTTTCCAAACTTTTGTATTCTAGGGTGCTTATTTGTCCATTTGAACACTACTATGTACCTCAGATATCAAAGTTTGACAATTTTTTAATTTGAAGCTCCAAAATGTTAGCCTATCACTTTAAAGAGAATCAAGCGTGAACATATCAGCAGTTTGTTTCTCTCGAGGCCCGAGAGAATTAAATCCCATACAAAGCTACACAACATATTTGTCTGTCACAAGGCATGCTGATGTAAGTTATTTTAAAATGTTGACTACATGTATAACATTTTTATAGTAGAATCAATCCTTGCATAGCGTACCTGATCCTAGAATACTTTCATCCCAAGTTGAAGAGTGAAGACTACTCCCAATGTCATGTCATTTCCATCCTTACCGATTTGTGAGTGAGAAAGTGGAAAATAGTTTGTTGAGAACATTGTCAACGCCTACGTCTGTTTTGGCTCAAAGTAACTTCATTATTGCAGTACCACATTCAGAATGTCATATGTGAAGTGTATGGAGTTTCGATGCAAGGAGTATAAGACGAGAGGGTTAACCCTAAACAGCCCAAGCTATTTTTGGCTCTCCGTGGCCCAAGGGGGGGGGCACATTGTGCCCCTTTTCTAAAATCTTATTTTTTGACCAATCACTCTCAAATTTGGCACACATGCAAAGTAACTCAAACTCTACAAAACGCAACCATCAAAATTTCTCAAGGTCACCACATGGGGGCGCTATTCACCATAATATAATGAAATGCATAGAAAATATGGATTTTGTTGAATATTTCGAAGTTTTCGTCTTTAATATCTCTTGTATACACTCACAAGTGATTAATTTGTCTCTAAATATACAAGATCACATATTTTAAGATATAAAATAAGTATTTTTAGTAAACTTTGACTGTTTGGGGCTCATATTTTGTGTTACAATACATATAGTGGGAATGTAATGCGTATATGCACAAATTACTATGCACTCTTGGTTGCACTAAAGAGTTAAAGGTTAGTGACATCATTGGGAACACTTGAAAATGCCTCAAGAACCAAATGAGTTGAAATATATACCAGCTGTTCACTAGCAGATGTGAATCTCCCACCTGGGAGGATTTGTCTGTAATTTGTTAACTTAAGGAGAATCAAGCATAAACATAGGAGTATCTTATTCTTTGCCGGGTAGGATAAAAATAAGCCCCATAGACAGCCACACAGCAGGTTTCCATGCTGCTAGTGATATTGACGTTGTTTGTTTTAGAATGAGTGAACGTTTGACTACAAGATTTTCACAGGAGAAGCCTTGCATAGTTTACTTGATTCTAGAGTAGTATCAGCCCAAGTTGAGGACTACCCCCAATCATGTCATTTACCTTTAAAATATCTTGAATAAATGCATTTTTTAAAATCATTCTGGTAAACTTTTTTGATGGAATTGCACTTTGATGCATCAAATCTTGTAATCTGATAATTTAAAATTGAAAATAAAGAAAAAAAGCAAGAAAAATGAATTTTAAATATATTTTATTGTTTTTATGTTTGGGCGCCATTTTACCCTTCAAAAATAAAGAAGAACAAAAGAAATGTATTGAATATATTTCGAAATAGATGAAACATACGTTCCATCTCATATTTGAGTCAATAGATACGAAAAACATGTGGCAGTAACTCTTCTATGTAGTAAAAATAGAAGAAAACACCAAAAAATGACACACATGACCTTCAAAAAGTGGTTGCCATGGCAACACGATTTCACTGGTAACCCTAAACTATACACCAAAATGTTTGCCATAAAATTTTTGGAAAAGTCACCAAGTTTGATCAAATTTCGGCAAAAATTGTGGACGTGGCGAAAAAAAAATGGTAGGGGGCACAATGTGCCCCCCTTGGGCTTTTTAGGGTTAAAGGGCAAGGCTGTGCTATCGAAGCCGCATTCAAGTAAAGAATTAGAACCTTTCGAACACAATCGCTGACACCTAGTTCATCTCGCAGCTCATTCGGGAATGATACCTGGGTATGGCATACAGGCCCCAAGTGGAATACGGAGTTCTACTTCTAGAGACAAACTCAAACTCAAACTCAAACTAAGATTCAAATTCAGAGAGGTTGTTCACTTTGCAATGTGGGACAGTGTGTCCCCGTCTTATCACTTCAGTCAAAGAGGGCTCTAAATGTATTTTCTTGACTGTCAACTCTGGGCCTGGAAATGTGAGTTGGGAATGGGATTCATGTATTTCGTCTTGTAACTTACCTTTACAGGGCAATTCTGCGAAAAATGTTACCCGGGCTCAAAATCATAAAATCTGTAATAATTCCACAAATATATGTGCTACATAGTGATAGATTTAGTATCACACAATAGAACTCATCGAACTCTTTTATTTGAGTGGTATTTGAACACATTTGAAGTATATTTAGAGTTAGACATACTTTTCTTTAAAAAAAAACATTTTCTTGCGAAATTTTCTGATCTTTTTTGAAAAACAAACAATCTTTGAGTCTCATTATTTCACATTCAACAGCACTTCACAATTAATTTATAGTAGTTTTTAGTTAAGAAAGGACAAAACATGACTAATATTAGCTTTATATTAGTTATCAAATGGTTTTAAGTATAAATACAAGGACAAAAAAGTGGTCCGAGGTGTAATGTCCGTAACGTTAAAAATGTAATGTCTGTAACGCAACATTTATGGTCCTGTATGGGATATACTGAATCTGTTGTACCTAATTGTCATCCTACAACTTAAACAGGTCCTCAACACCCATTTCAGAAGAAAATTGGGTTCACTTCATGCTCAAGCTAACGATTTTTTGGCAAATGCGTTGGTAGGTAAAAGTCTTGTCCAAAAAATGTCCGTAACGGCAAGCATTATGTGTGATAACTTCCAAACGATAAACAGAAACTAATTCAAATTTAAACTGTAAACACTTCAGCGTGACCTGTTTCAGATTACCACAAAAAGGTTCAGAATGATATTGATGATTTCTAGAAATAAGCCCCCAAAGTTGCAAAGAAAAAAAATGTCTGAATATAATGTCCGTAACGCTGAAATTGCCCTACAGGAAAATGGCAAGATTGGAAGAAGTCCTAAATTTAGGGTTCAAGTTCAACGCTCCCATAATCAATATACTGCTTACCAAGGGCGTAGGCTGGTTTGGGCACGGGGAGGTGCACATCTTGGGGAGGTGGAACAGAGAGGTGCACATCTTAGGGAGGTGGAACTAAAGTTGAGAAAATCAGGCGTTGAAAGCAGAAAAAGTGGTACGAATTTCGTTTTGCTTGCCAGGGGCGGAACTCCTATGGCTCTGCGGGGGGGGGGGTTGGCACGTGCACCCAGTGCACCCCCAGCCTACGTCCTTGCTTACAATATCTGTTGTGAAAATTTCATGGTCATACACGTTTCTCTCTGTTGTAAAATCATCATCAGAAAATGCTGTGATGGTGTAATTTGTTGTGTAGCTTTATGTGAGAACATTTTCTACCAAAGCCAGAGATTAATTCAAAAGTAGTAAATTAAAGGTATTGGCTAACATTTACCACAGTTGAAAAAAAAATCTGAGCTACATGATTCCCCATGCTACCATTGTCTTTGATGAGGTCTAAAAATGACGCCCTGAAAAAAATTGTATTTCAAAATGATTATTTAGTGCTTTAAAAAAGTGAAAATCGAAAGTTGACCAGATTCACTTGCCCATTTCCTCCCATAGACTTACTGTGTGTATACCTAGGCTATTAAAACTCGTCCGAGTTTTAATTGTTTATTCATGCATAACTTGCCATTGGCAGTGTAGCTTTCCAAACTTTTGTATTCTAGGGTTTTTATTTGTCCATTTGAACTCTACTATGTAGCTCAGATATCAAAGTTTGACAATTTCTTTTAATTTGAAGCTCCACAATGTTAGCCTATCACTTTAAGCTATATCATTCAGAATATAATTATCAACATTCAATAAACTAGTTCATTCCGGTTTCTAAAAGACATAATTTAACATTGTGGAGCACCATTTACACTTGTCAAACTTTGATATCTGACCTATATTATAGTACTTAAACGGATAAATAAACACCACATTACGCACAATTTTAGACGGTTTAATATGCTCCCACTAGCAAATTATGAACAGGAAACAAAAATAATAATACAGTAGTTCATGGGGAAAACTGGAATGGTCACACATTGATTTCACATTTTGAAAACACTGAACTGCATTTTTTTTTAAGGATTTCAAGACCTTTTTACAGATACGAGAAACATAGGTAATCACGACGCTCAGTTTTTTTTAGGGGAACATTGTGAAATGGCGCTTTTACGCAGAATATCAACATTATTTACAAAACTGGTACATCTAATTTCGTGCAGAACTCGAATCAAGACGAAAACACCATCACTCCACTTCGTTTCTGAGACGACGCAACTAAATCCCTCAAAAGCTCTGTAAAGCTACACACAAAAGGTCCACATCTAGCCCAACAACAAGTTCAATGGAAGCATTGTTTGTTCCTCGATAGCGGGTTCCTGCCTGCCCTAACGGTTAACAGCTATAAGTCGTTAAGCAGGGTCTTCATTATGCAACTTGAACGACAAGGGAGATTAGCAAATAAAGATGGTAGAACGCGATCGATAGAATGGATGGACGGGGCGCATGAATATGGGAACTGGTTCTGAGCGCCATTCTGCGTCCGTCAAGTTCAGTGAGTTCTACACTTCCGCATGTGAATGCAGGAACATCGTCACCCTTTTCGATGAATTGTGTGATACTGTATCATATCTTACACTCAGAAAGCGGAACATAACACGTGTTAATTGGATGAACATTATTACCAGTACCCGGACATATGCTACTACATGTATCAAGAAAGTCTTGTACACACAAACATTCGTATCCGAACGTCCACCATTCACGTGGTAGGAATCCACAATAGTAGGAAAGACACTACCGCATGTTATATATGTTACTCTGAAGAACATTCACGCTTTATAAATGTATTAAGCCGGCGGCGCCTCTGTAACGATTAGATGTTTATTTTTAGGAAAACATTGATCAGTTGATAGATCTACTACCCGGGTCTACTACTTACAAACATGACAAAGGTATGTTTCTACACACAAACATGACGAAGGTATGTTTCTGCATGTTCTGATCGTGATCCGTTCTCACTAACCACGCTGACTAGACCAACTGGTCACCACGCACGCCAACATTGAGGCTAATCTTGAGCTGCCCGATCAAAGGCGTTTGGACATCTTTACGGCTAAAATACAATAATATCGAGACGAACTTCTGTCTGGGAGTTCGGATAACTACACTCACCTTGATCCAACGTAGCACGAGGAGATTCCCCCGGCAGGGAATACGGATTCCACCGCGGGTAGGGCAGCATGGCGAGTCCTGGGGTCACCTGGCGGCTGGAGAGGGGGCAGGCGGCGGTGGACGTGGCGAGAAAGGAAAGCTTACAGCGCGAACTGGACTTGGACTTCTCTCTTTCTCTACACTCTTCGGCCGCTCAGTTGCTAATTATGACCGAGCGGCCCCCACACTGGCCAGGCAGACAGTTGCAGACGCTGTTGCGTAATCACGCATTACTGGTCATACATGCATACACACACAAATACACAAATACACACACATATAGGCTGGTCGGTTCCAAAACGATGAGAATGTATTTTAATTGCCAATTGCCCTACAGGAAAATGGCAAGATTGGAAGAAGTCCTAAATTTAGGGTTCAAGTTCAACGCGCCCATAATCAATATACTGCTTACCAAGGGCGTAGGTTGGTTTGGGCACGGGGAGGTGGACATCTTGGGGAGGTGGAACAGAGAGGTGCACATCTCAGGGAGGTGGAACTAAAGTTGAGAAAATCAGGCGTTGAAAGCAGAAAAAGTGGTACAAATTTCGTTTTGCTTGACAGGGGCGGAACTCCTATGGCTCGTGCGGGGGGGGGGGGGTGGGGCACGTGCACCCAGTGCACCCCAGCCTACGTCCTTGCTTACATATCTGTTGTGAAAATTTCTATGGTCATACACGTTTCTCTCTGTTGTAAAATCATCATCAGAAAATGCTGTGATGGTGTAATTTGTTGTGTAGCTTTATGTGAGAACATTTTCTACCAAAGCCAGAGATTAATTCAAAAGTAGTTAATTAAAGGTATTGGCTAACATTTACCACAGTTAAAAAAAAATCTGAGCTACATGATTCCCCATGCTACCATTGTCTTTGATAAGGTCTAAAAATGACGCCCTGAAAAATTGTATTTCAAAATGATTATTTAGTGCTTTAAAAAAGTGAAAATTGTAAGTTGACCAGATTCACTTGCCCATGTCCTCCCATAGACTTACTGTGTGTACACCTAGGTTATTAAAACTCGCCCCGAGTTTTAATTGTTTATTCATGCATAACTTGCCATTGGCAGTGTAGCTTTCCAAACTTTTGTATTCTAGGGTTTTTATTTGTCCATTTGAACTCTACTATGTAGCTCAGATATCAAAGTTTGACAATTTTTTTTTAATTGTAAGCTACCACAATGTTAGCCGATCACTTTAAGCTATATCATTCAGAATATAATTATCAACATTCAATAAACTAGTTCATTCCGGTTTCTAAAAGACATAATTTAACATTGTGGAGCACCATTTACAGTTCTCAGACTTTGATATATGACCTATATTATAGTACTTAAACGGATAAATAAACACCACATTACGCACAATTTTAGACGGTTTAATATGCTCCCACTAGCAAATTATGAACAGGAAACAAAAATAATAATACAGTAGTTCATGGGGAAAACTGGAATGGTCACACATTGATTTCACATTTTGAAAACACTGAACTGCATTTTTTTTTAAAGGATTTCAAGACCTTACACTACAGATACGAGAAACATCGGTAATCACGACGCTCAGTTTTTTTTAGGGGAACATTGTGAAATGGCGCTTTTACGCAGAATATCTACATTATTTACAAAACCCTGAAAACTGGTTCATCTAATTTCGTGCAGAACTCGAATTGATTTCCAGAACGCAGTGTATGTGTGTATGCATAGTTGTGCATAGTACATCAAGACGAAAACACCATCACTCCACTTCGTTTCTGAGACGACGCAACTAAATCCCTCAAAAGCTCTGTAAAGCTACACACAAAAGGTCCACATCTAGCCCAACAACAAGTTCAATGGAAGCATTGTTTGTTCCTCGATAGCGGGTTCCTGCCTGCCCTAACGGTTAACAGCTATAAGTCGTTAAGCTGGGTCTTCATTATGCAACTTGAACGACAAGGGAGATTAGCAAATAAAGATGGTAGAACGCGATCGATAGAATGGATGGTAGGGGCGCAATATGGGAACTGGTTCTGAGCGCCATTCTGCGTCACTGGTTATAGTTCAGTGTTCTGCGTCCGTCAAGTTCAGTGAGTTCTACACTTCCGCATGTGAAAGCAGGAACATCGTCACCCTTTTCGATGAATAGTGTGATATCATATCTTACACTCAGAAAGCGGAACATAACACGTGTTAATTGGATGAACATTATTACCAGTACCCGGACATATGCTACTATCAAGAAAGTCTTGTACACACAAACATTCGTATCCGAACGCCCACCATTCACGTGGTAGGAATGACTACTAGCTTTAAAACATTGTATCCACAATAGTAGGAAAGACACTACCGCATGTTATATATGCTACTCTGAAGAACATTCACGCTTTAAAAATGTATTAAGCCGGCGGCGCCTCTGTAACGATTAGTTGTTTATTTTTAGGAACACATTGATCAGTTGATAGATCTACTACTTACAAACATGACAAAGGTATGTTTCTACACACAAACATGACGAAGGTATGTTTCTGATTGTGATCCGTTCTCACTAACCACGCTGACTAGACCAACTGGTCACCACGCACGCCAACATTGAGGCTAATCTTGAGCTGCCCGATCAAAGGCGTTGGACATCTTAACGGCTAAAATACAATAATATCGAGACGAACTTCTGTCTGGGAGTTCGGATAACTACACTCACCTTGATCCAACGTAGCACGAGGAGATTCCCCCGGCAGGGAATACGGATTCCACCGCGGGTAGGGCAGCATGGCGAGTCCTGGGGTCACCTGGCGGCTGGAGAGGGGGCAGGCGGCGGTGGACGTGGCGAGAAAGGAAAGCTTACAGCGCGAACTGGACTTGGACTTCTCTCTTTCTCTACACTCTTCGGCCGCTCAGTTGCTAATTATGACCGAGCGGCCCCCACACTGGCCAGGCAGACAGTTGCAGACGCTGTTGCGTAATCACGCATTACTGGTCATACATGCATACACACACAAATACACAAATACACACACATATAGGCTGGTCGGTTCCAAAACGATGAGAATGTATTTTAATTGCCAAGCGAAACTGTCGGAATCAAGGTTACGGACTAGACCTTGTACATACTGCAGGGGTGCGGTCACCACCGAGAGGGACATCGTCACCCGTCATAATAATGGATTGGCCCTTTTTACTTTGATCCAATGCCGACAAATTCTCACCATGAACTTCGTAATACTGTAAAACAACCCATATCGTCATTTTTGGAAGATATGACCCAGGTTTTATCCACTCCACTTATTTATTTTCCACCTGCGTCCCTGTGCGGCCGATCATACTGACCATCCCTCCGCCGACGCGATGGGTCAAGACCTGTGTTACGTAACATATACCGCTACAATTACGCCCTTACCCTTTATTCATGACATTGTACACAATAAGATCCACTCAGTCCGCTGCCCATGCGGCTGAGCTCACTTTGTGCCGCACATAGGCAAGTCTGCTAGCAAAGAAGCGAGGATTAGATTTACCATCAACTCTCGCAACCGATTTCTTTGTCCTTTGCCTTCTTATTTTTTTCTTCTTGGGTGAGGCAGGTGAATGTCCAGACAATGCCTTCTTCACTTTTGATTTTCCCTTAACTTAAGGCTCTTATTTTTTCACAGACACTTAAAATCTATTTTAGTCGCGGTTTTTGCAATGCATCAGGTGTAATAATATTATCATGTACGTATCATGAATATTATCTGCCAAACTTAGCTAACATTATCTGTTGAGTGATATATTTCTTTGTTTTCTCATGGAGGATGGAAGATAGTGAAAATGACACTTGTTGGTAAAATAATGAATGATATTCTTTCGAAAAATAATGGCATAACTTCCAACTTTACAAGGAGATGTTTCACACTTTGCAGTTTACATTTCTGACAATAAACACAAGTTTTAAATGTATCCACACGTGGCGGGGTGGGGGTGGGGTTGGGGGTTGGGGCGTGTAAGCGAGCTGAGGACGGCGTTTCTTCATCTGAAAGTGAAAGTTCAATTTTCGTTTCATAATAACTAGGTCTTGAGTACAATATTTAGTTCCGAAACTTGATTATTTAACCAGTCGAGGGGATTCTTGGAGATTTATTTTGTTTAAATGTATCAGCTCCTTATCTTCGAAGATTCCACGCGCGAGATTCATGAATGTAAAGCAGACTTTGATGACGTAATCGATGATCGCGTTAAAGTATAACGGGACCCGTCATGATTATTACCGTAACATTCTTCGCTGGCTCCCCTTCCGCTGGCCATTCCTCGTGTCCACTCCGCTAGAAGTGGGGGGGGGGGGGGTAAACGAGCTGGCCATATTCGTTAATACAGTCATGTAGCCTTGTAGACCATGCAAATGAGCCGAGGCAGACAGAGGTCTGTCTAACGAAACCATGAGTGATTTGATATTAACGACCCCGCGTATGCAGTGGTCAGTCGGCTAGGCGGCGGGTCTGTGCCGGCAGTGGCCATAAGTGGCCTAGCTTTAGACCAACGTCCAAGCGCAAGGCATTTTCTGAAGTGACCTTGCAACGCTAATTAGCGATAACATGCGTGTACAAAACTCATGTAGTAGAAGGAAACTGGTTTTCATTACACAATGTGCCTGTGCAACATATTACGCCATTTTTTTTTTTCAGTTCGTGCTGATTTAAAGACTCTTCGGCAGCAGCTGTATAGATATCATAATGAACCAGTTTACGAAACGGGAAAAAAAAATTTGATGTGGAATCGTTGGCGGCAACTTCGATGTTGAACATTGATGGTAGCCACACATGCGTGTATGTACTGTAAAAGCAACAGAAAGGGTCCCATTAAGTAATTTTCCAGTTTCAGACTTATATTATTTCATCGTCAAAAACACACAATTAAGTTTCTGTGGAAATATGAATAAATTGAGGGCCTATACTATATAACACACACACATCACACACACACCCACACCACACACACACAACACCACAAACACACACACACACACACACACACACACACACACACACACACACATCACACACATATATATATATATTATTAGTGTGTGTATGTTAATATGGCAAGTGATATCTAAACACAACAAAAGTACTACCCTTTTTCAAAAAACACGATAACTTTAAAATGAAACGGTGTTGAGGCCGCAGACTAACATTTGGCAGGATGTTCCTGCACTAATTGACTAAAATTCTGTGGAAAATGTGGTTGATCCGTCAAGTCATGCATGAGTGAGCAACATATTAAAAGGTAAAAAGTCACTTTTTCACCAAGTCACAAGGGTATTTTTTTATCTCTGGGGGGGGGGGTGATGCCAGGATTTTGACAAATTCACTGTTTTCTGGTGAGATTATCGCTATTTAATGTTATATCATCCTATCGTTATTTGATCCTCTCATAGCCTCCTTGGCAGCTTTTTTGCATATTTTTTACGCATTCGGTGACGCAATTTAAAAAATTACACCTTTTCTCGATTTTGAAATTAAAATCGCTTAAGTTTACTGCAAAAATCTTTAAATCCGAATTGTTTCTTCTGCAAAAACATAGATAAGAGTCTTTAACGGTGTACGAACATAAGAGGTTGTAACCATTGACATGGTTGAGTGAGCCATCAACTTGTAATAAATAAAGGAAGAATGTCATATTTTACCATTATTTTGGCATAGAGATGGACTCATGTGCTTTGTGAAAATGTGCATTTTTCACCTTTCAATGCACGCTCATTTTCATTGCATACCAAGCCGGACAATCACATTTTCACACGAGAAATATTAGTCCAAAGAGTGGAGGAACACTTTGCAAATTAATTTTGGCAGGCACAAACTTGTTTTGTTAAAGTTACGGTATGTTGAATAGGGGGGTAGTTACTTTTTTGTTTGTGTTTATATACTCCCCATATATACTCCCATACTTTTTTTGTTGGTTTATATAACTCCCATCTCGTCAGTAACGATTTTGTTGAAGTGATATAGCCTACTAAATTAAAATAGCAAGATTTATTCTACGCTCAGAATGTTAATTCATTTTATCCTGCCTTTATTTTTCTGACCATACTAGTGACACCACTATTTCTGCTACTACAATTTATACTCGCTCTACAATAACTACTACTGCCTCCTCCATCCATACTCGTACTAAGACTGTAATACTAGTAGACATAGTACCCTCCACTTCTACATCTACTACTTGTTATTTCTATTACATTCAAAATAACACTTTCTAAAATTCTACAATCTCCTCTTCTTACTTTTCCTCCACTGCCCCCGTCCCCTCCTTCTTCCTATTGCTATCACCACCACCACCACATGCTGCTACTACACTACTTACTACTCACTACTAACTACTACTACTACCACTACTACTACTACTACTTGAGTTACTACTACTATACATACTTCTACTAACTACTACTACCACCACCACCACACTACTACTACTACTACTACTACTACTGCTACTACTACTACAGGGTACCTACTACTACTACCACTACTTCTACTACTACTTACTTACTACTACTAACACTACTACTACTACTACTACACTACTACTGAATCTGCTACTACTAGTTTACTACTACTACCACCACTACTTCTACTACTACTGCTACGAGCTATACTAACGACTACGACTACTCCTTCTACTACTACTACTGCTTATATCTAACGATAATAACTAACTACTAACGACTAGACGACTACTACTACTCCACGACTACTATACTACTAACGATTACTAACGACTACAACTACTATTACTATACGATTACTACGACTACAACTACTACTACTCTGACTACTACTACGAACTACCTACTTACTACGACTACTACTACTTATACGACTACTACTACACTACACTACTGATTAACCTACTATACTACTACACATTACTACTACTCACCCAAATGCGTCGTCCTGGGGTGGGGGGGGGGAGGCAAACATATCGTTTCATAAACGTAATAACAGGGAATATGTTTAAAAATAGTGCCAATTAAGCCCTAGCAAAACATAAGAAATACTACTACCTACACAAATTTCCATTTTGGCGTAAGATTTAATATTACAAGTTGAGCTTCAGAGCGCGCTCTGAAAATGTTGAATTTGTTTCTTACTTTGTCCCCCCCCTCCTCCGAAAAGTGTATCGAGGCCCTCTACGGTACTGAACTACGTTACTTCTACTACTTGCTAACATTTGGAACTCTAAATATACTGTATCTCTAGTAAGCCTACGTACTTCTTCATCTTGAATT